>SJXQ01007327.1:11200-46377 GCA_006408695.1 Aepyceros melampus | reverse complement strand
GGGGGGGGGGGGGGGGGGGGTGGGAAGGGAGGTTGGTGCAAATGTGCCCTGGTGACAACTACTCTCCCCTTTTAGATTAACTGTGAGACAGATAATTGGAAATAAAAGGGCTTCCCTATTTGATACTGTGAACAAATGCATCTCTGTAAAGTAAGAATTTCTTAGTATCTAGGGGAAATTTTTCTACCTACTCTCAATAGAATTGAAAACCTCATAAATGAACATGACTAAAATCCATATTTATAATTCCAAGAGAATTATGAGTGAGCTCTGGCTAAATACCCAGTTCCTTTAGTCTATTTACCAGGAATTCAGGAAACTTAGGAAGGACATGCTGCCACAGCACATCACTTTGATAATGAGGCTTGGAGAAATGTGATTTTCAAAGCTTGAACCCATCAAGCTGATTCTATTGTTTGCCACCTCCAGTCTCACATATAATTTTTCAACCAGGACAGGATGACAAAAAAAAAAAAAAAAAACTACAGCAGTGTGTCTGAGGTGTTAATATGGAATGCAGGTTTAGTTGCAGATGGGTTTTGTTTTAGAAGCAATGAGACTGCTGCACACAGAAAGACATTTAAAACATTACCTTAAGCTAAACAAACGCCACTTTTCCAAGGTGCCTCATCATTAACCTTGGAATGTTGATATGCCTAGGGACAGAAAAGCAGAAAGCAACAAGATGCAGGATGACAGGTTACAGGAAAGACAAACAGTATTTGCAGGGTGTGTAGGTCTGTGGGTGGGGGTCTTGAGGTTGAGGGTAGGTAGAATGGGAGTATTTAGCAGTGGAGACGCATAGTAGATCCTAAATTTCTGAATATTTTGGGATCATAGCCTATGCAATCAGATTTACATGGAAAGGGAGTTGAAGCTGCATTTTGATATCACTTTATACTAATTATTCAAATCAAAGACTGGGGACTGGTAGAGATCATGGGAGAGGAGGAAGTGGGTTGCTCCTTATTCACTTCTTAGACACCAGCACTAATTGTGATCTTATATTTTCTATTTTTAGGCTTTCCCCCTTCTCTATCCCAAATAGCAAAGTAGTCATTGTTATTACAGAGGGGATATCACTCCAGGTTTGTTCTAAAATTATAAATGCCTTGGATTATTTAACGACTATTTCAGTATTTTCTTCAAGTGTTCACAACGTAGTCTTAAAGTAGCTGAAAGACATCTTTTCAGGGGAGATGAAGTTGTAGAGTGTTCTTTGCACACACAATATTGCTGGCAGGTCAACTAAGTCAAATACTTTTCCAATATGATTGTGTTGTCCCGCTGTACATTACATCAACCATTTTTATGTAACACAAACAGATTTCCTAGCCTTGGCTGATTGACCATTTATTCCAAGTAATCGTTGATAAAACACAGTTGTGAGATAGCAAGAGAATTTGGATAGAGTTTGTTCAAATGGACTTGGCCTGTGGCTCTGCTCCTGAGAGCCAGCTGCCTTCACTGCCACGTTTCTTCTGTGGATGTTTTCAAGGATAAAGTGGTAGCACACACAAGGCATTTCTGGTGCCATGCTGATGATGGAGGCACTCAGAGAATGACTGCTGTGCTAAGATAATCACTTTTTCATCCTTAAGGAAGCCCGTTGTCGCTCCTTACTGGTATTAGACGTTGCTGACGATGCATTTTCCTGCTGTTCTTTTAAAGAGGACCTCAAATTAAACCTATTACACCTTGGATCCCAATTACATGGAAATCCACAACCTTTCCGAAATGTGTTTAAGCACTAACATGAAGACCCACTCCATTCAGTATTCCTACTAACTGGTTTAAGGTCTTGACATTGCCTGGTAAGAAGATTATAGAAATGCCTGAAGGACGATTCTGGGTATAAAAACAAATGTCCCCTTGTGCATTACAATTGCCAAAAAAATTAAAAAAAAAAAAACACAACCCTTTCATCTTTTTATTAATTGTATAATTAATGCATTCTGTGTACTGATAAGAGTAATGCCATGTAATTAATTTTTAAGAATTAAAAACTTGCCTTTATCCAGCCTCATGGTGTACTTTCATGTTTATAGCTGTGAATATAAATCCTCTTATCTAATTATAACATGACTGGCTTCATTGTTGAAACAAAGCAGTTCTTTGTCATTTTTTATTTGATTATGTAATATTTATTTTATTATATTAATTATATTCTATCCAGAAAAAAAAAAAAGACCCAAGGACTTAATATTTTAAGTCTTGCAAAGCTTATCAGAAAAATGCCATGCTGCTTTGGATAAGGTATGATATTTCATTTGTTTTCTGTGTCTGTTTTTGTCTTCCGTGATTACCCATTCTGTTTACCAAAAGCCTCAATTAGCATTTGAATAGTGAGCCAGAGAGCAGACAGGTTGAGAATTCTTATAGAACTAATTTGGCAGTCCTTCTCCTTTCCCCCCTTCTCCCTTCATAGCCTTTTCTTTGCCTCTAATCAAGCTGCAGTTATTAAAGCCAGAATAAAAGACCTGATTTTCCATTACATTGATGCATGCTGAACAGAGCCTTGATTTGCTTTTTCTTTCAGCAATGCTAATTGGACTCAAAGGAAATATTTAGTTTATAATAGTGAATGAAGAATTCATTTAATTTTAGGGAAGGGGGAAATCAGCAATGGAACTAGCATATATGTTTGTGTGTGTGTATATATATATATTTCCAATTGTTTCCTTCTTTTAAAAGTATTTTTCTTAATGTTTCTCATAAATAATAGAGTTATTTAATTATCAGTGCCTCAGGTTGGAGAAATTTACAATTGATGGAAAGATTTCTGATCTCTGCTTGAAAGAAAAGAGAATGTACTGCGTTTGGGAAATATGGTTTCCACTATGTCTGATCAGTATATAAGAAAGAATTCATTTAAGCACAGCTGTTTTCAAGTACTATTTGCACCTCAGATAGCTGGATGTCTTCCAGACTAAGCTGTCATCACCAGTCACTCTTCACATCACATAATGGCTGGTATTGTTCATGAGGCCGTGCTGTTGAGATAGAATAAGTGCATAACTTTACACAAGAAGCCTGGTTAATATTAAAATGTCATGTGAGTGTTGGTCCTCATCACTTTAAAACCTCACTTTGAGGAGGAAGTACTTCTTTTAAAAGTATGAATCAACAGATTAACAGAGTTGCAGCTCAAAAGAAGAAAAGCAAATATTCATGTGGGTAGAAGGGATTTTCGATGAACCAATGTGTTGTTTAGATACGGCATGAAGATTAGAAACAATGTCTTCAATTAGAGAAACATTTTTCTCTATATCAATGTGCAATGCTTCCAGGACTGTTGTATCATTATTAAGGTGTTTATATGTTCATCTGATGCATTCCCTCAATATATAGATTTGGGAAGATTCTTCTTGCCAACTATTTAACAGAAGCCAAACAGGACTTTGGGCTTCCCTGGTGGCTCAGATGGTAAAGAATCTGCCTTTAGTCCAGGAGACCTGGGTTTGATCCTTAGGTCAGGAAGATCTCCTGGAAAAGGGAATGGTAACCCACTCAATGTTCTTACCTGGAGAATTCCATGGACAGAGGATCCTGGTGGACTGCAGTCCATGTGATCCCAAAGAGTTAGACACAACTAAGTAACTAACACAGAAAGAAACAGGACTTCATTTGGACATATATGATTTAGCTTCTCCCTACTCTTTGAAATGAAGCTTTCCACCCACTCTAGTCATATCAAAGTGCTTTTATTTCTCAGAAAGCATCATGCTGTTGACTTTGGACTTTTGAATATATTCTTCTATGTTCTTGAAATCTTTCCTTTCCCCTGTTTACTTGGCTTCTTTCTATTCATTTTTCAAGGTTCAGCTTAAAAATTACTTCTTCTTAGTGTCTTCCTTAATCCTTTATGCCAAATCCCATTAAAATATCACACAATTACTTCCACACTATATATAACTATAGGTTCTTTAACATATGTAATCTAACACTTCCCCCGCTCTGTAGTTTTACCTTTACTTGTGAAATCTCTTACTATAGCCTCTGGGAACTGACTATGCCTAGCACAATGCCTGGCAGAGTGGACTTTCAGTAAGTATGAATGGAATATGTAGAACTGAAATAAGTTGATTCAAGATTTAGTCCAACTTGGATAAGAGAAAAATGTCAAGGGAAATTTTATTCTATTTTTCGATTTACTTATAAGACTGATTTAGGTTTTAATAATTTGTTACATTAAATCTCAATTTTAAATCATATTATTGGTAAATGACATTTAAAAGACATAAATGAGCTGTCACAGTATGTCTCATATAGGTATATGTTTTAATCTCTCTTCTCTTTCTATATAGTCACTGCAAACAACCTTAATCAGATTGTGTGAGTACTCAGTCACTTCAGTCATGTCCAACTCTGCAACTCTATGAACTATGGCCCACCAGGCTCCTCTGTCCATGGGATTGTCCAGACAAGACTACTGGAGTAGGTTGCCATTTCCTCCTCTAGAGGATAATCCAGACCTGGGATCAAACCTGTGTCTCCTGCATCTTCTGCATTCGCAGGAATATTCTTTACCACTGAGCCACCAAGGAAGCCCCTTAATCATATTAATCACTATAGTCTAGACCTCTCTTCTGAGCCCCAGATCCCTTTACTAAATTGCCTGTATGATATTTCTTCTGCAGTGTCTCAAAAGATACCTCATATTTCACATGGCTCAGTTCATGCTCATCTCCCCTAAATACCTGGTCCTCTTCTAGTGTTCTTTTCTCAGTGAGTAGCAGTATCATCCATCCCGTTCTGCAAATGAGAAATCTTACAGCCACTCAGGTTAGCTCTCTTTACTTACTCTCGTATCCAGTCCTCTGACTCTCACCGTCTATATACATGACTTTCTGGTCCAAGCTGCTTATTTGACCTACTCCAATAGCTTCCCAAGTTGGTTCACTTACATTTATTATTGTCCTGCTCTGACTCAAATGCATTGAGAATGATCTTTCCATTGCCAAGTTGGAACCTTTCATTCCCTTGCTTAAAAATCTTTAATGTCATCCCATTGCATGCTAAGTTGCTTCAGTCGTGTCTGATTCTTGTGCGACCCCATAGACAGAAGCCCACCAGAGGCCTCTGTCCACAGGATTCTCCAGGAAAGAATACTGGAGTGGGTTACCATTTCCTTCTTACCTTAGGCTTAAAACAAAAGTAACGAACCTCATCTACCCCAATGTGCAAAGTTCAGTTCTTACCTCTAGCCTCACATTATACCACGTTCCCTATTATTTCTGCTCTGGTTTAGAGAGTCCAACTTAGGTGCTATAGGCACTTCTCTACCATAGACATTTATCCATCTGTTTCTTCCGCATATAGCATCATTCCTTCACCTTCTTTCCTAGTTAATTGCCATTATCATTCAGATTTCTGGTCATGTTTTACTTCTTCAGGAAACAACCTGCTATATCTAATTAGGTGGAAATATTTTACTCTAACACATTTAATTCTCTTTTAACATTTCTTATCATGCCTATGGTGCTACCTTTACGTGCTTATTGATTAATGGTATCTGTTTCCTGGACCAGACTGGGCTCCATGAGAGCAGTCCATGTCCTGCATAATAATGGCCCCCAGTAATCATACAACTCATGTTTGCTGAATGAAAAATAAATAAGTGAATGTATGCCAAGTACTGTACTAAGAGCTTTAGCTGTTCAATAAATATTTGTCAAATAAATGAACTGTTCAGTAAGCTGGGTGTTTGGTAACATGGAAAACAACTAAGTATTGAACTTTATCCCCCTCTTAAAAAATCTATTTCCATGATTTCTATGTAACCTTTCAAGATAAATTATTATGATGACAATACTTGAAAACAGCTAGTGCTATTATCTTATGAAATAACAGTTCAGCAGATATTTGTGCACCCTACAATATGCTTTATGAGGTGAGAAAGAGCCTGAATACTTGAAGAAGTGAAAGAAAAGGAGGCAAGTACATTAATATTGATGGTGTCCCCTCCTCAATCCCTTGCCTCTACACATTTCCTGATATTTTTGAAGGCATTATTATCTGTTCAAGTTTTAATATAAGGAAACAAAGTCCCAGAGAAAGTAAATATCTAGCCAATGTTGTACTACAAATGGGTAGTTATTCTGGAATGCTAGTCTATAACTTTCCCCCTCCCCACTTCTCTTTGGATCTTGCTGCTGCTGCTAAGTCGCTTCAGTCGTATCTGACTCTGTGCGACCCCATAGACGGCAGCCGACAAGGCTCCCCCATCCCTGGGATCCTCCAGGCAAGAATACTGGAGTGGGTTGTCATTTCCTTCTCCAATGCATGGAAAGTGAAGTTGCTCAGTTATGTCCACCTCTTAGCGACCCCGTGGACTGCAGCCTACCAGGCTGCTCTGTCCATGGGATTTTCCAGGCAAGAGTACTGGAATGCGTTGGCATTCATAGGCATAATTTGAATGGTACACTTATAATGTGTTTATCCAAACAAAATAATTTGATCCTTGGCAGTCAAGTTTTTCAGTTTATACGTCTGGCAGTTATTTTCGTTTTCATTATAACTCCTTAATAAATAGAAAGTAAGCTCTTGATGAGAACATATTTGTGTTTGTTTTTTAAATATTTATTTCTCCCTGTTAGCATCTTCAACATAATTATATTTGGTTAATTTGTCTCCTTTTTTCCTCTAATCTAAACCAACAAAAATAATCTTTATTTACATTTAATATGCACATGTAGTGGGTTGAATAGTGTCCCCTCAAAATTTATCTCTACTCAGAAATTCAGAATAAGATCTTACTTGGAAATAGATTCTTTGCAGATATAATTAGTTAAGGGTTGAAATAACGTCATAATGGATTTTAGCATATGTGTCCCTACATGCATATATGCTCGGTCATATCAAACTATTGGGACTCCATGGACTGTAGCCTGCCAGGCTCCTCTCTTCATGGGATTCCCCAGGCAAGAATCCTGAGGTGGGTTGCCATTTCCTTCTCCAGGGGATCTTCCTGAACTAGGAGTTGAACTTGCATCTCCAGTGACTCCCACATTGGCAGGCAAGTTCTTTACCAGCTGAGGTACCAGGGAAAGTGGGCCCTAAATGTACGAACTGATGTCTTTATTTAAAAAAAGGAGAGAAAATATAGACCAAAAAATAAAAGAGATATGAACGAGGAGGCAGAGTTAGGGCTCATGTGTCTACAGATCAAGGAATGCCAAGGCTTGCCAGCCACCACCATGAAGACAGAAAGAAACAATGAAGGGTTTTTCTGAGGAGCATTCAGAGGAAATGTGGCCCTACGGACAACTTGACTTTGAATTTCTATTTTCTGTAGCAGTGAAAGAATACATTGTTTTAAGCCAGTCGGTTTGTGGAAACTTGTCACAACCTGAGGAAACTAACACGGTGTTCAGTTCAGCTCAGTTCAGTCGCTCAGTCGTGTCTGACTCTGCGACCCCATGGACTGCAGCACTCCAGGCTTCCCTGTCCATCAGCAACTCCCAGAGCTTGCTCAAACTCATGTCCATTGACCTAGTGGTGCCATCCAGCCATCTCATCCTCTGTTGTCCCCTTCTCCTCCTGCTCCAATCTTTCCCAGCATCAGGGCCTTTTCCAGTGGGTCAGTTCTTCCCATTAGGTGGCCACAGTATTGGAGTTTCAGCTTTAGCATCAGCCCTTCCAATGAATATTCAGGACTGATCTCCTTTAGGATGGACTGGTTGGATCTCCTTGCAGTCCAAGGGACTCTCAAAAGTCTTCTGTAACACCACAGTTCAAAAGCATCCATTCTTCAGTGCTTAGCTTTCTTTATACTCCAGCTCTCACATCCGTACATGACCACTGGAAAAACCATAGCTTTGACAAGATGGACCTTTGCTGGCAATGTCTCAGCTTTCTAATATGTTATATAGGTGTGGGTAATAGCTTTTCTTCCAAGGAGTAAGTGTTTTTTAATTATCTATGAAAAGTGATTTTGTAGCCTCCCAAAATAGTCTCTCACTGTTTCCATTGTTTCCCCATCTATTTGCCATGAAGTGATGGGACTGGATGCCATGATCTTAGTTTTCTGAATGTTGAGTTTTAAGCTAACTTTTCCACTCTCCTCTTTCAGATTCATCAAGAGGCTCATTAGTTCTTTTCTTTCTGTTGCAAGGATGGTGTCATCTGCATATGTGAGATTATTGATAGTTCTCCCTGCAATCTTGAGTCCAGCTTGTGCTTCATCCAGCCTGGCATTTTACATGATATACTCTGCATACAGTTAAATAAGCTAGGTGACAATATACAGCCTTGAAGTACTCCTTTCCCAATTTGAAACCACTCTGTTGTTCCATGTCCAATTCTAACTGTTGCTTCTTGAACTGCATACACATTGCTCAGGAGGCAGGTCAGGTGGTCTGGTATTCCCATCTCTTTAAGAATTTTCCACAGTTTGTTGTGAGGTACACAGTCCAAGGCTTTGGCATAGTCTATAAAGCAGAAATATAAGCTTTTCTGGAACTCTGTTGCTTTTCCGATGATCCAATGGATGTTGACAATTTGATCTCTGGTTCCTCTCCTTTTTCTAAATCCAGCTTCAACATCTGGAAGTTCACAGTTCACAGATGTTGAATCCTGACTAGGAGAATTTTTGAGCATTACTGTACTGGCGTGTGAGATGAGTGCAACTGTGTGGTAGTTTGAACATTCTTTGGCATTGCCTATCTTTGGGATTGGAATAAAACTGACCTTTTCCAGTCCTGTGGCCACTGCTGAGTTTTCCAAATTTGCTGGCATATTAAGTGCAGCACTTTCACAGCATCATCTTTCAGGATCTGAAACAGCACAACTGGAATTCCATCACCTCCACTAGCCTTGTTTGTAGGTATGCTTCCTAATGCCCACTTGACTTCACATTCCAGGATGTCTGGCTCTAGATGAGTAATCACACCATCATGTTTATCTGGTGCGTGAAGATCTTTTCCGTATAGTTCTTCTGGGTATTCTTGCCACCTCTTCTTAATATCATCTGCTTCCGTTAGGTCCATATCATTTCTTTCCTTTATTGTGCTCATTTTTGCATGAAATCTTCCCTTGGTATCTCTAATTCTCTTGAAGAGATCTCTAGTCTTTCTCGTTCTGTTGTTTCCCTCTATTTCTTTGCGTTGATCACTGAAGAAGGCTTTCTTATCTTTCCTTGCTATTCTTTGGAACTCTGCGTTAAAATGGGTATATCTTTCCTTTTTTCCTTTGCCTTTTACTTCTCTTTTCTCAGCTATTTGTAAGCCCTCCTCAGAAAATAATTTTACCTTTTTGCATTTCTTTTTCTTGAGGATGGTCTTGATCACTGCCTTCTGTACAATGTCATGAACCTCCACCCATAGCTCTTCAGGCACTCAGTCTATCAGATCTGGTCACTTGAATCCATTTGTCACTTCCACTGTATAATCATAAGGGATTTGATTTAGATCATACCTGAATGGTCTAGTGGTTTTCCCTACTTTTTTTCAATTTCAATCTGAATTTGGCAATAAGGAGTTCATGATCCGAGCCACAGTCAGCTCCTAGTCTTGTTTTTGCTGACTGTATAGAGTTTCTCCATCTTTGGCTGCAAAGAATATAATCAGTCTGATTTCAGTGTTGACCATTGGTGATGTCCATGTGTAGAGTTGTCTCTTGTGTTGTTGGCAGAGGGTGTTTGCTATGACCAATGAGTTCTCTTAGCAAAACTCTGTTAGCCTTTGCCCTGCTTCATTTTATACTTCAAGGCCAAACTTGCCTGTTACTCCAGGTTTCTCTTGTCTTTCTACATTTGCATTCCAGACCCCTATAATAAAAAGGAGATCTTTTGGGGGTGTTGGTTCCAGAAGGTCTTGTAGGTCTTCATAGAACAGTTCAAATTCAGCTTCTTCAGCATTACTGAAACTAACACAGTGTGCTGAATTACAATAACCCATTTCACTTTAGGGGAGTGCTTAGCTGAGAGATGCCTCTTAGATATGATGTTCTGTGGGCTCCCACATCTCTGTCTTTCCAGGAACATATGGGGAGCTGACTCATTAGAAATATTTTGGTAGCTTACAGACTTTTAAACTATGAAGGATCTAGGGGACAAAAGTACAATTCATTGAGCCTAAACCTAGTCATCTATTATGAGGAAGAATATAGATAGGAGTGCGCTTCCCAGCGGAGAAGGCGACGGCAACCCGCTCCAGTACTCTTGCCTGGAAAATCCCATGGGCAGAGGAGCCTGGTGGGCTGCAGTCCATGCGGTTGCGAAGTCGGACACGACTGAGTGACTTCACTTTCACTTTTCACTTTCATGCACTGGAGAAGGAAATGGCAACCCGCTCCAGTGTTCTTGCCTGGAGAATCCCAGGGACCGGGGAGCCTGGTGGGCTACTGTCTATGGGGTCGCACAGAGTCGGACACGACTGAAGCGACTTAGCAGCAGCAGCAGGGCTTCCCAGGTGACAGTAGTGGTAAATAACCTCCCTGCTGGTGCAGGAGACAGAGGACATGTAGGTTCAGTCCCTGGGGCTGGAACGTCCCCTGGAGGAGGGCATAGCAACTCACTCCCGTATTCTTGCCTGGGAAATCCCATGGACAGAGGGAACCTGATGGGCTACAGTCCATAGAGTTGCAAAGAGTTGGAAAGGACTGAAGCAACTAGCACGCAGACATGCACAGACAGGATTAAAAACATTGAGTTACTTTTGAGAGCCATTGCCTGCATGGCTGGGAAACTAGTTGTTTATGGGGGACAGGAAAGTTGAGAAAAGTCAAGCAGGTTATTATGGAAGAGTTGATGTACATGTATTCACCTGTTGTGCCAGTTGTCATTCAAGTCTGCCAGCTGAAACAGTTAAAAAAAAAAATTCATAAAGGACTAAACAAACCATTTCTGATATTTCGAAAAATCTCCTCTTGCTTCCTATTCCACTCTCGGGTCATTTTGTTCTAGCTATGTCTGAAATTTATCCTCTCAATTAACCAAAGATAAGGAAGGATGACTTCTTTGAAAATCCAAACCTATAAATTTTAGGAGGAAAAAACACTGGCCCGAAGGTAAATTCATCAAACCTCTACGTGATACAGATTGAGTGTGTGCAGAGCGGACGATGTGCTGATCGTGCTTCAGGAGATACAGATCATTAAAACTCCTTCCCGGTGCCTGTAGCTGGGTTGTTTATTACAAAAGTAAGAATCACTAACGTGTCCTCCTTGCTAGAACCATAAATCTGAAACCTCTCCTTTTAAGAACTGTGATTTGACAACTGCGATACTATCGCTCCCCCTGCTGGTCAAATTCAGATTGTCAGCTGTCTCCGGCAAACCATTTTATCTATTTCTCCCATTCAGTTCTCCTCGGACTTGTTTCTGTTATCTAGGTATCCATTTGTTTCTTAATTCTTCATCTCATCTTTCTGTGCTATTTACCTACCAAATAGCAATTTTAAAATCTGTTTTTTAAATAATTCTCTTGTTAATGTCTTTCATACACAGGTCGTCCCTAGAATGACTCTGCTTTTCTTTTAAGATGATTTCAGCTAATCTGCTAGCACACCTTAACTCTTCTATCTCCTTCTTTGGAAATGCAGTTTCTACTTGCACAGACCCTTAGTACAAACTTCTCTGCATGCTCACACAATAGCTGAATATATTGGAAACAAAAGAAAAGTGCATCAAAAGAAAGTGTCGCTAAAGTTTTAGAAAACAACCATAGAACAGATTCAAAGCACTTGCAAATTCACCCTCTTTCCAAATTAACAAACACTGTATGAAACTATAGAAGGCCAATGACTATTTTTTTTTTTAATAAAGTAATTTTTATGACCATATAGGGAAAGCTTTTCTTCTTCTGAAGCAAAACTCTTTCACCTTGAAGAAAAGAACTTAGATATATACATTTAATTGATGATTTGAGGTATATTCTGGCAGTTGCCTGAAACATGAGTTATGGATGTTTGCAGAATCCTGATAGATCAAATCAAATCTAGACCCTGAAGACAATTTCCTAGGTTAAAATAATGTATACACAGGCAATAAGGAGCATGTGTATACTTTGGCAGGAATGGATAGAGAGCTAACTAGCTATTGAGGAAGACACGGAGGAAGGTGTTGTTCGGTATTTGTCACCGTAAACTTTCATGTATGCCTTACTGGATGAGGAGCTACCTGAACACAGACATCGTCAGTAGTCCCCTTCTGGTTTCAGCATGAACATAAAAGTCATTTGATGAAATTTGTGTGGTTTTTCAAAGAATGCATGCGTGAGTGAGTACCATAGGCCCTTAGCTGGCAGTGTCCTTCCTGTCTAAATTAATCTTGTAAGGTTCATTCAAAACAGAAGTCAGGGACTTCCCTGGTAGTCCGGTGGTTAGGTATCTGTGCTTCCACTGCAGGAGCAGCAGGTTTGATCCCTGGTCAGGGAACTAAGGGAGAAGAAAATAGCAACACACTCCAGTGTTCTTGCCTGGAGAATCTCAGGGACGGGGGAGCCTGGTGGGCTGCTGTCTATGGGGTCGCACAGAGTCGGACACGACTGAAGCAACTTAGCAGCAGCAACAGCAGCAGCAGCAGCAGGGAACTAAGATTCCACATGCAGCACATGGTATGATGGAAAAAATAAATAGATATCAAAGAAAAAGACGACTTCGATTATTAGATTGCCACTGAATATTTAGTTTATTTTGTTTATATTTTCTCACACACAAGCAATGCCTTGGTAAAATATCCTACAATACAAAGTTCATGAGATAGATAAAATAAATGTTGCCAGATTCAGATAAATATATTAGATATTATTCAAATAAATATACTAGATATTCTGGAAGTCAAAACCATAAAGTAAATCATATATTAAATATTTAATTTCCAAATTATATGCTACAAATAAATCTTTTAAAGTTGATTAATAAATATTTATTAGCCAACCTCTGTGGCTCATTTCTGTTGAGTAAACACAGCGCTAAGAAAATTTTCAAGAATCATAGGCCTCAACTGGTGATATAGTAAACGCTGGGGCTGCTGTTCTCAAATATCTTGTAAAACAGTGTTTCCTGGATATCTCATTCCCTGGTATAGCATAATATGTGTGATCTGCTTTCAGTTCAGTTCAGTTCAGTCGCCCAGTCGTGTCTGACTCTTTGTGACCCCATGAATCGCAGCACTCCAGGCCTCCCTGTCCATCACCAACTCTCGGAGTTCACTCAGACTCACATCCATCGAGTCCGTGATGCCATCCACCCATCTCATCCTCGGTTGTCCCCTTCTCCTCCTGCCACCAATCCCTCCCAGCATCAGAGTCTTTTCCAATGAGTCAACTCTTCGCATGAGGTGGCCAAAGTACTGGAGTTTCAGCTTTAGCATCATTCCTTCCAAAGAAATCCCAGGGTTGATCTCCTTCAGAATGGACTGGTTGGATCTCCTTGCAGTCCAAGGGACTCTCAAGAGTCTTCTCCAACACCACAGTTCAAAAGCGTCAATTCTTCGGCGCTCAGCCTTCTTTATAGTCCAACTCTCACATCCATATATGACCACAAGAAAAACCATAACCTTGACTAGATGGACCTTAGTTGGCAAAGTAATGTCTCTGCTTTTGAATATGCTATCTAGGTTGGTCATAACTTTTCTTCCAAGGAGTAAGCATCTTTTAATTTCATGGCTGCAGTCACCGTGACCTGTGGAGATTTGGGAGCCCAAAATAATAAAGTCTGAAACTGTTTCCACTGTTTCCCCATCTATTTCCCATGAAGTGATGGGACCAGATGCCATGATCTTTGTTTTCTGAATGTTGAGCTTTAAGCCAACTTTTTCACTCTCCTCTTTCACTTTCATCAAGAGGCTTTTTAGTTCCTCTTCACTTTCTGCTGTAAGGGTGGTGTCATCTGCATATCTGAGGTTATTGATATTTCTCCCGGCAGGAGGAATCAAGTGTGAAAATCAACGCCCCTCCCCACCCCCACCCCCGCCTCCAACTGCTGCAGTCCTGGGCAAATGCAGACCACAGGGTTCAAAGTCAATGAGCAAAGAAGACAGAGGAATGATAAAGCACAGGATTGCAAAGGGTATCAAGTAAGACAAGCCACATTCACAACTGACACTAGGAGCCTCCTTGTGGTGACAGATACCTGGGACAGGCCTTTTATCAAGCACATTTCAGGAAGGAGTGCAATTTTTAGAACATGGCCTTATGCGTGCATGCATGCTAAGTTGCTTCAATTGTGTCCAACTCTTTGCAAACCTATGGATCTTAGCCCACCAGGCTCCTCTGTCTATGAGATTCTCCAGGCAAGAATCCTCAAGTGGATTGCCATGCACTTCTCCAAGGGCTCTTCCCCACCCAGGGATTGAGCCCACATCTCTTATGTCTCCTGCATTGGGAAGGGGGTTCTTTACCACTAGCACCACCTGGGAAGGCCCTGAACATGGCCTTATATGTACTTTCAATTTTTGTAGATGGAGAATGTAAATTCTATTGTTACTTTGGTTCTCTGTCAAATTATAAAACAATATATGCTGATTGTTAAAAGAAAAAATTCAAAATACAGTATATCCCTGTGCTCATCCATTCACAATCCTAGATGGAACTACTGTGAACAGTTTTGTAAATTTAATTTCAGGTCATTTAAAACTGTATCTAATAAGCTTAAAATGCATAGATTATTATGTAAAATAACACTTTATAACTTTCTTCCTCCCTGTGTGTATGTGCGTGTAGACATATGGTTTATTTATTTATTACAGATTTACTTATTTATTTTTGCTTTTTGCCTGTGGTGGTTCCTCCTTGCTGCACACGGGCTTTCTCAGTTGCAGCGAGTGGGGCTACTCTTTGTTGTGGTGTGCAAGCTTCTTATTGCTGTGGCTTCTCTCTTGTTGCAGAGCACAGGCTCTGGGTGTGCAGGCTTTAGCGCTTGCAGCATGTGGCCTCAGTAGTTATGGCTCATGGGCTTAGGTGCATCATGGCATGTGGGAAATTCCCGGACCAGGGACCGAATCTGTGTCCCCTTCATTTCATGGTGGCTTGTTAACCACTGGACCACCAGGAAAGCCCCAACATATGGTTTTAAAAACATAAGTGGGATTTTATGACATTGAAATGAATATCCTGATAGAATTAGGTGACCACTCTTACAGACTTACAAAAAGAGACAAGACTACTAATTATAGGGGACAAAAATGAAAATTAGAAGATTATGTATTTATATGATTAATGTGTTTATGTATAAAGAGGGGACAGCTAGACAAAAATTGAAATAATTTCTTTTCAATGTACCTGAAAAAGAGTTAAACTCCCAAGTAAGAATAAATTTAAAGTGTGTATCATACTCTGTTGGGTTTATCTATATTTTGTCTATATTATTCTAGTATTATACTTTGTACCCTACACACACATATATTCAATTCTATAACTTTAGTCATTCTTGACTTTATCTTTCACACATTGAATAATTCTTTAACATATTATTAGATTCAAAGAAACTCATCTAATGATTACTGTCAGCATTCCAATTCCAACTGTGACACAATCTAGGAGATTCTCACCTGTCATCGAATGTTGCCCTGGCAGAGTTTATTCTTATCTGTATATATTCACAGCATAATTATGCCAGCATTTCCTCTGTTAGTATTTTACAGGATATTCTTCCTCAGGATGTTAACGGAGCTATGGGTTGGGGATGGAATGTTCCATGTAAAATGGGTGAAACAACTTTCAAAGAAGTTCAGAAATTTTGCTGTTCTGTAAGATAATAATGTGTGTTATGCATGCATGCCAAAGGAAGATATAGCATGCTTATTTTCCAAATGAATTTCTTCAAAGAACCTTATTTGAGCAGTGGACCTGTTTATGTCTTCTAGAACTAGTATTTGACAGAATCTAGTTTTGGAAATGGCACCCCACTCCAGTGTTCTTGCCTGGAGAATCCCATGGATGGAGGAGCCTGGTGGGCTACAGTTCATGGGGTCACTGAGAGTCAGACACAACTAAGCAGCTTCACTTTCACTTTTCACTTTCATGAATTGGAGAAGGGAAATGGCAACCCACTCCAGTGTTCTTGCCTGGAGAATCCCAAGGATGGGGGGAGCCTGGTGGGCTGCTGTCTATGGGGTCGCACAGAGTCAGACACGACTGAAGCGACTTAGCAGCAGCAGTTTTGGAAATGCTCTAGTTTTAATAGTGTACAGCACATCAAGCTGTTAAGATTGGAGTGATCAATTTAAGCATATTCTGGGAAAACTCATGCTGAAACATGTTTTCAAAAGAGGTGAAGAAAGCCTAGTAATTTTTGCATTTGCAAAATAAGTCCATCTTTAACTTGTATTCTTAAAATAATAGTATATTAAAGTGCCAGATGGTTGGATGGCATCATCGACTCGATGGACATTGGGTGAACTCTGGGAGTTGGTGATGGACAGGGAGGCCTGGATTGCTGCGTTTCATGGGGTTGCAAAGAGTTAGACACGACTGACCAACTGAACTGAACTTCACTGAAAGTGCCAGTAATTTTTCTCTTAATTATATGGAGACAAACAGAAGTTGTGAGATTCCAAAAGGTAATTTGGCAAGAATGATGATGATTTCTATTGTACAAAGTTTACATCTATCTTTCTGAAACAAAATATCTTTTGTATCATTGCCTTACAGCAAAATGATTAATACTCTGTACTTCATCTTAGCAGAGCTATTTCTTCTAAGATCATTTTACTTTCAAGAGAAAAGTTATAGCCTACCCTGCTACTGATGCTGCTAAGTCACTTTAGTCATGTCCAACTCTGTGCAACCCCATAGATGGCAGCCCACCAGGTTCCCCGTCCCTGGGATTATCCAGGCAAGGGTACTGGAGTGGGGTCCATTGCTTTCTCCAACAGCTTACCCTAGGTTTACTCTTTTGAATCTATTCAGTTCATCATTGTTATAAAACAGTCATATTTTCACAATATATATAGCATCAGGTAGTTCTTTAAATATTTTGGAGCATTTTTATTTAGCAGTTTTCCTTCTAGAACTGTTTGTTAAGTTAAAGTGTTTTTACACCCTTGTCAATGATTACTCAAAAAAGAGACTCTCAACTGGCAGCAAATCTACTTAGAAGCGAAACACATTGATAGTATAATCGAAGAAATATATTCCAGTGGACAATATTTTTACATCATGAGTTGCTTTGAAATTGAATAATTTATATTAAGTGTAAAATAGTGAGGAAGATGAATCCTTTTGACTGCTACACTATAAAAGTTAAATATAACCCTTTCTTTAAAAAAGTCATAAAGCTCACTATTTTGCACAACTGCATTCTAGAGTAATAAAAATGGTTTCTGCAAAGAGAAGAAAATGAACTCCCTTTATTTTGATAGTAAATAAATGAATAAATGTGGGGAAAACAAAATTGATTCTTATTCTGATTTTCTTTATTATTTAACTTGTTAAATGACAAAAATGCAACCAAGTAAATTTAAGGATCAAATTCGGTTTATTAAATAATTCATGAATTGGCCAGCATCCCATCTAGCAAACAAAGGGAGCTCTACCTACTGAGCAGAAGAAAAGGACGGGTTTTTAAATGTGAGAAGGGGAGAGTAAAAGAAAATAATTAGCAAAGAATGCATTGT
The DNA here is from genome assembly GCA_006408695.1 of Aepyceros melampus. Classification (NCBI taxonomy): domain Eukaryota; kingdom Metazoa; phylum Chordata; class Mammalia; order Artiodactyla; family Bovidae; genus Aepyceros; species Aepyceros melampus. Next base: position 28,818 of record SJXQ01007327.1, on the reverse strand, counting down.
TTTAGGCAGCTTCTGAAAGGGAAAGGATTATTAGGCAGAATACCTCACTTAGTGCTGTTCATGTAATTCTGGGTGATTGGTTAAAGGTTCCTGGAACTGGGGGTTTGAAACTGCAATTAGGTTAGTTATTAAGTCTTGATTTGGTGACATTGGCTTAGTACAAGTGACTCTACTTTGGACCCTGTGGTCTCTTTTTTTTTTTAATGTCTGCCTTTTTATCAGACTCTCAGCTTAATAGAAAAATGTGATCAAAATTTAAAGTTTGGTTCCCAGGTGGCATTAGTGGTAAAGGATCCACCTGCCAATGCAGGAGATGCATGTTCAATCCCTGGGTTGGGAAGATCTCCTGGAGCGGGAAATGGCAGCCCACTCCAGTATTCTTGCCTACAAAATCTCATGGACAGAGGAGCCTGGCAGGCTTCAGTCGATGGGGTCACAAAGAGTCAGACACCACTCAGCAACTGAGCATGCACACAGGGCAGCTCCCTGCCTCTGCTCTGTAGTTCTCCCTGCTTTTGTTGATCCTGTGTGGTATTCACAGGTCATCACAGTCTTTGTTTGTTTGTTTGTTCTTTGCTTAATCTCTGTGATATCCGTAGGCAACTGCTTCAGCTTCACAGTTTTTCAACTGGTCATTTTCTTCAGGTTTCTAGGACCCAAACCAATTAAAATCAAATAAGTCGAAGAAAGACCCCATATAGAAAGTCACCTTTTTAAGCCAAGTAGCTTGATCAGTGATGTTATTTACTTGCATTTCAATTTCCCCAGAAGAGTTAATCCAGGGGTACAGGTTGGTGCTGGCCACAGCCCTGAACCTCTCTCTGCTCAGCCTAAAGGTAATCAAGTGCTTTCCTTTATCAAGAACAACTTTGACCAAATATGATAGGATTTGGGATGGTGGTGGTGGGCAGCTATTGCCTTAATAACAGATTCTAGATTATTTCCAAAGTTCAGGAGAGGTCCCCGATCATATTCTTGCTTACATTTATTGCTAACCAGAGAAGTATGTCCAATAAAGGAAGCAAGTCCTGAATCATGAACACCTCCTGGTAAGTCCTTTCTAACTTGATGATACAAATTTAGGGGAGTTGACCAATGAGTTGTCTTAGTTGGTTTGTGGAAAGTTAAGGGCACCGTTAAATAACCTAAGAAGAATTGTCCAGTTAGATGCTATTCATCTAGGCATTCTTAGACTCAGAATAATAACTACCTCAGGCAAAGGTAAGTCACGTCAGGAACAAGCCACTTTTCTTAAGGTGGGGAAATGGATTTATTGCAAGGATTTTGTATTTACACATTCAAGCCAGGGATTGGTTAGGTTTTCTCCTAGCCTGAAATAAAACACTGTCCTAAAATCCAAAGGTTACCTCCCCTTTAGTTGTGGCCTGAAGGATATGAATAATGGTATTTTCTTTCCAGGCCAATGCCAGAGTATGGGAAAGAAAGAGGGTTTCATCTTAATTAAAGTATGAAGACTTGATCTGGTGTCTTGGGAGGAAGCATTCTGTCTCAATGTTAACCACTTCTCTTGCTTGTCAATTTGATTTGGAAGTCTTTAATGTCTGTCTAGAATAAGCTTTTTTTAGCTGTATGATACATACCTAAGACTAGAGCCCCTGAAGTTTGTTTGCCATCTGTTTCTTGAGAAGGACCTGGTATAGTCTCTTCTAAGGAGATTCAAGAGCATTCTTTGTTCTTGCTGATGCTGACTCACATGGGTCAGAGAAAATCGGAAGTGTTAGTTTGGAGAGCTGCAGCCAGATACTTGAAAAAAGAAGATGGATCAGGATCCAATCTGGTTTACAGATATTCACACTTCTGCAAAAGCATCAGAGTAAAAGAATTGATATCTCTAAATGACAAAAGACTTAAAAATGCCCATTATTAAAGATCTGATGAGAGTTTATGATAATGCAGTTGACAAGGGAATTTGGTTATTTGTGTGATATACAGTATCTCAATATAAAAACTTGATTTATGATAAATAATATTATACCAGGACATACCAATTTCTAGGAATTTCACATAATTTCTGGAACATTTATAACATATAACTATACATCACTACAAACAAAGCTAAGTGGAGGTGATGGGATTCCAGTTGAGCTATTTCAAATCCTGAAAGATGATGCTGTGAAAGTGCTGCACTCAATATGCCAGCAAATTTGGAAAACTCAGCAGTGGCCACAGGACTGGAAAAGCTCAGTTTTCATTCAAATTCCAAAGAAAGGCAATGCCAAAGAATGCTCAAACTACCGCACAATTGCACTTATCTCACATGCTAGTAAACTAATGCTTAAAATTCTCAAGCCAGGCTTCAGCAGTATGTGAATCATGAACTTCCAGATGTTCAAGCTGGTTTTAGAAAAGGTAGAGGAACAAGAGATCAAATTGCCAACATCTGCTGGATCATGGAAAAAGCAAGAGAGTTCCAGAAAAACATCTATTTCTGCTTTCTTGACTATGCCAAAGCCTTTGACTGTGTGGATCACAATAAACTGTGGAAAATTCTTCAAGAGATGGGAATAGCAGACCACCTGACCTGCCTCTTGAGAAACCTGTATGCAGGTCAGGAAGCAACAGTTAGAACTAGACATGGAACAACAGACTGGTTCCAAATAGGAAAAGGAGTACGTCAAAGCTGTCTATTGTCACCCTGCTTATTTAACTTCTCTGTAGAGTACATCATGAGAAACGCTGGTCTGGAAGAAGCACGAGCTGGAATCAGGATTGCCAGGAGAAATATCAGTAACCTCAGATATGCAGATGACACCACCCTTATGGCAGAAAGTGAAGAGGAACTAAAAAGCCTCTTGATGAAAGTGAAAGAAGAGAGGAAAAGTCTGGTTTAAAGCTCAACATTCAGAAAACGAAGATCATGGCATCTGGTCCCATCACTTCATGGGAAATAGATGGGGAAACAATGGAAACAGTGTCAGACTTTTATTTTTTTGGTCTCCAAAGTCACTGCAGATGGTGACTACAGCCATGAAATTAAAAGATGCTTACTCCTTGGAAAGAAAGTTATGACCAACCTAGACAGCATATTGAAAAGCAGAGACATTAATTTGCCAACAAAAGTACATCTAGTCAAGGCTGTTTTTCTTGCGGTCATGTGTGGATGTGAGAGTTGGACTGTGAAGAACACTTAAGTGCAGAAGAATTGTTGCTTTTGAACTGTGCTGTTGGACAAGACTCTTGAGAGTCCCCTTGGACTGCAAGGAGATCCGACCACTCCATTCTAAAGGAGATCAGTCCTGGGTGTTCATTGGAATCAGATGGTGATTGCAGCCATGAAATTAAAAGATGCTTACTCCTTGGAAAGAAAGTTATGACCAACCTAGACAGCATATTGAAAAGCAGAGACATTAATTTGCCAACAAAAGTACATCTAGTCAAGGCTGTTTTTCTTGCGGTCATGTGTGGATGTGAGAGTTGGACTGTGAAGAACACTTAAGTGCAGAAGAATTGTTGCTTTTGAACTGTGCTGTTGGACAAGACTCTTGAGAGTCCCCTTGGACTGCAAGGAGATCCGACCACTCCATTCTAAAGGAGATCAGTCCTGGGTGTTCATTGGAAGGACTGATGCTGAAGCTGAAACGCCAGTACTTTGGTCACCTCATTCAAAGACTTGACTCACTGGAAAAGACCCTGACGCTGGGAGGGATTGGGGGTGGGAGGAGAAGGGGACAACAGAGGATGAGATGGCTGGATGGCATCACCGACTCTATGGACATGAGTTGGAGTGAACTTCAGGAATTAGTGATGGACAGGGATGCCTGGCGTGCTGAGATTCACGGGGTTGCAAAGAGTCGGACACGACTGAGTGACTGAACTGAACTGACTGATATAGCCAGAACATAAGGAAGGCTTAGAATCCCATCATCTTTGATAATACTTTCTATGTAATTTAACATTCAAATAAACCTCAGTAGTTTAAAATTTCCTTTTAATAGAAAGAAAAACAAATCTTTTCATGTTCCTAAAGTCTTATGAACAATTTCAACGTTAGTTCAAGGTAAAGGGACTACACCTAGACTTTGATTTTTAGGGGGATGTTTGTCAAAAAGGCTTTAAACATTTGTTTCAATGGAAGACTAATTCACTGTGAAACTATTTAGTTACCTATTTAAGCAAAGTAAAGTTAGAGGCTTTGCAGGCAAATATAGAAAACTGCATAATTATTAGAACAACAACAAAACAACAAACAAAACCATTGTTCTTTTAGAAGAGAAGACTTGGTTTTAAGTAACTAGAGATCTGATAATGACAGTGTGAACTGTGGGCAGCTGTTTTGATAAAAAATAGAGTCTTTGCTTTTTAAAGTCATATTACTTTAAGAAAAACCCTTTAGAGTGGCATATCAAGAGCAGACCAATAGTCCATAAAACTTTGTCTTTTTAGCATAGAAAAAAATCCCACTAGTTTGTTTTTCATATTAAAAACCATTTACTTGATTAAATTCTTTTCAATCTTTGCTAGTTCTGAGTGCATATAAAATCCTTTTTGCTTATTATTTCTAGTAGTTTTAATTGCATATATTAGAATTTTAAACCCTTAAAACTTTTAATTTCTAGTGAAAACTAAGGGGTAAGAAGTTATGAACTGTAGTTCACATTAGCATTCTGTAGTTTGTCAGATTTATAAACATCTTTTATAATTTCTCCAAATGTGATCTTTAATAAGGAAGTCTCAGCATAGCACAAAACATGTTTACTAATAAACTCAGATATTTTAGATTCCTCTATAAAATGAAATAAAACAAGGATAAATCTATGTTCAGTAATTACATTTCAGTACTTTATTTGAAAGTGATCTGAGTTTTTAATGAATTAACTTAGCTTAGTTAATTACTTATGTTAGCAAAACTTTAAGTTTCAGGTTACAAAAAAAAATAGGAGAAATCATTTTAAAAGTTCACCTAGAAACTTTTATCTAACTTCTTTTTAATCTACTTGTTTTTAAAAATAAGGTCAGGTAGAATAAAAGTTGTATGTTTGTATTACATTCCGTGTTGATAACTCTAAAGATCTTCCTGTTATAAGTAAACCAAGGACTTCAAACTAGCTTTTATTTACTTAAGATTAATCCTAGACCACATGAACTTGAAAAGCATTTGAGTTGGCTTCTGTTTTATTTCTTTAATTGATATAAATTATTATTTGATTTTAGAAATTTAAATAGAGCTTTTTTACAAATTAATTTTTAGCAATACCATCTGAATGTAGAAAATAACACACTCTAAAACACACACATACAGAAAGACACATGTAAAGTTCACAGCTATGGAAAAACAAAAACAAAAAAAAAACAGTTGGAATAAATAATTAAATTTATCTGCCCAGATGGTTAAAGCTTTTTCTACTAATATTTGGGAAGAAGACATATGATGTTTCATTTGCCAAATTTCTAGTGATCTAGTTTTCCTTCTGATAAGAATTGTTTCCTAGAAATTTGTAGAATATTTACATTTTAAAGGCAGAGGAATGGGATGCTCAGAAGAACTTTGGTTTCCTAAGGCTGCAGTCCATGGCGTCACAAAGAGACAAACAGACTAAGCTACTGAACAACAAAGGCTGATACTTACCAGCTGTTTGGGATAAACAGGGAGGTTTGGGATTGGTAAAAGGAATAGGTGAATTCTGAATTGTCTCTAGAGTGGGACTCCTAGTTTTGCAAAGTTTTGTAAATTAAGGACAGTTGCTTTGAATTCCTCAAATAATTCAGTACCTTAAATGATATTATAGGTTGATCCCCTCACAAATTCTCTTGAATATCTTTAGTCACAATTGGAGTGCAACCTGTTGACTTAAAAAAAAAAAAAAAAAAAGCACAATGTGAGAGTTGTGAGTTCAGTTTTATTTGGGGCAAAATGAGGACTGCAGTTGAGGAGGCAGCACCTCAGATAGCTCTGAGAAACTGCTCCAAAGAGGCAGTGGGAAAGGTCAGTATATATGTGATTTTGGTGAAGGAGGAATACATGCAACCAAGCATGTATTTTTCCAGAAGCTTTCTTCTAGTCACAAAAAACAGTCATCACCACAAAGGACTCTAGTGCTTTTCTAGGTATGAGGAGATATAAGAATTGGGCTCATAAAATCAGCTCCCAAAATATCTAACTAATGACCTGTCCTGCCAGTTTTTCCTGAGCACGGAGTGGCTCATGTCTGCTCTCCACCCTGAACTCCTTTCAGGGGATGCTGAAGGTCAGCAGCTGAAGCAGTACATGATTTAACCCTTGTGGAGGTAGGTGGATCTCAGGACGGGGGAGCCTGGTGGGCTTCTGTCTATGGGGTCGCACAGAGTCGGACTCGACTGAAGCGACTTAGCAGCCACAGAGGTAGATGGCAAGTGCCCATGGCAAGTGCCAGTTTATAGTTGAACATGAACCCACTTTTCCATCCAGATATATTTTGTCTCTCCCAATCTGACAGTTACCAAGCCAAGCTCTCAGGATGCAAAATCCTTGGTTTTCTTTAGTAAGATTTTGGCCATTTTATAGATATTTATAGGTTGTGGGACCACAGTTTTTGAACAACTGTAGTGGTGTAAGGTGGTATATTTGACTCTCTGGAGTTTATGGATTCTATGTTATTATTATTTATATTTATATATATTTTCAGCTAAGCCTTTAGGTCTCTTATGAGCCAAACTAATACCTAAAAGGGATGTGCCTCTGTGTAAGGGACTGTGTACAGAATGTCCATTACATAGAAATTTTCTTGAAGTTGGTAGGTAACTTAATGTCAATCTAATGCATTCCACAATTAGCTTATCCTCGCATAGGTGTCTTTGGGTTTGGTAGCAATAGCTCTAATACCTCTTAGGTGCTTTATCCATGCCCACCAATCTTTGCAGCTTTTTGACATCTGAAATTGCCATTAACAATTAGCCTTTATCTACATGAAGTAACCATGTGCACTTTAACATATGATGGTAGCCAAGAGTTGTTGCTGAGTCCTAAGAGAAGCCCCTTTGCACACTACCAGTAATTCCTGAGGCACCTTGGGCTGGGGAAAATCTTGAACTCCCAGACCTCGACACCTGGGGACTGGGGACTGTGCCCTGCCAATAAGGGGATTTCCAGGTGGCACAGTGGTTAAGAATCTGCCTGACAATGCAGGAGATGCTGGAGACATCCCTGCATTCAGTCCTTGGGTTGGGGATATCCCTCAGAATAGGAAGTGGCATCTCACTCCAATATTCTTGCCTGGGAAATTCCATTAACAGTGGAGCCTGAAGGGCTGCAGTACATGGGGTTATGAAGAGTCAGACACAACTGAACGACTTAGGATGTACAAACGCATAGATAAGAATAACACTAAGTAATTTTTGAGAGGGAGATGCCTGAATGGCTGGAAACTAGTTGTTTATGGGACACAAAAGGGCAAAGTAGGGCAGGTTATTATGGAAGAGTTGATGTGCACACATTCACCTACTCTGCCAATAACAATTTCCTAAATTCAACTGAGTAATTTAAGAATCAAATTGGCTTTCTTAAACAATTCATAAATTAAGCATCATCTCATCCAGCAAATAGAAAGGAGCACCACTGAGTTGTAGAAAAGGAAAGGTTTTTAATAGTAGAAAGAGGGGTTAAAAAGAGAAATTATTAGCAAGCAATGCACTGCTTTAGGTGAAGTTGCCCTCCAAAGGAGAATAGAAGTGACTATTGGGCAGATCACCTTGCTTAGTTGCTGACTGGGTGATTCCAAGTTAAGTGGCTACAGATTACATTTCTGAGGGGTTGAAATGCAATTTTCGTAGGTACTAAGTATTGGTTTCCTGATGTGAGCTTAGCACAAGTGACTCCAGTTGGGGCCTGTCGCCTCTTTTTCTTTTTTCTTTTAACAAATGATAATTAAGGCACATTCATATACTAAATTATTTAACATATACAAAGCATTTTACCAAATTTCTCATGCAACAATACTATTTTTGTTTCTTTACCCTCTTACTGATAAACAAAAACAAAGTTGCAAAACTTCAATTCCAAACTAAAAAGTATCGATTATGATCATAAATCATTATTTGAGTGGAAAAAAAATGATTCTAATTATTAAACATTAGCTGCCATCTGTTAAGTAGCTATTCTTTATCAAAGATTATAACACTCCATTTTCCCAGTTGTTTCAGGCTAAATTCTAGAATTCACATCTTTATGTTCAGGAAACTATTTTTCCCTAAGGTCCTCTTAACCAGAGTTATAAGAGTTAAAATGAAAGAGAGGTGATTTCCTCAAAAGAAATATAATTGAGTCTATTACCAAAATAAGGGGGATTAATACTTGGGAAAATCAGGCTTTTCAACTTCCAAACTTTTAAACACAAATCAACAGCACTTAAATATTTAACGCAATTTTAATTCTCCATCTTCTTCCACTTGTAATGGCATGGGATATTAATTTCTATAATGTTTTTTATTTTGAGTTCTTAGCTGTTCTCTGGATTTTTCATTCCATCAGCTTTCTAGTTCCTTATATTATACCTGCCATCGCATGTAGATATTTGCCAGCATTCCACCTTCTGCCCCTCATCCATCATCTTTTTCCCTTAAACAACCATTCTGGGTCAGATTGATGTTCATCACAATAAGGAGAGTGGACTCAATTCGATAGCACCAACTTTCATATTAAGAACAGCAAGTGTTCTCTCCTGTTCTATCTTTTGAGGGACAGTTCTCGCCATTGTCCTTGCAGAAAGTCCAGGATTGAATCTGTCCCAAGGATTTCTGAAAACAAGCAAGTAATATTATGCATTGAAGCTAAAAATTTTAAGGAAAAATTAGTCCATCAGGAAATTTTTATTATTAGTTACATTTATAGACCTATCAATTAATTTCTTACAAAAGAGGCTTTTTGATCACTAGCCCAGAATATGGATTAATGATGATCATTTGCAAATAGATGCTTTCTCTTTCAAAAACAAAGTTGGAAACTCAAGTTTTAAATGGTTCCTATGGAAAGGTTTTCAAAGAGATTTATTTGCATTACTAATTAAGATTAAGTTGATATTCAGTTATTTTCTTTTGGCACATGAGTGAGCAAGTACTCATACAACGTGTTTATTATGGAATTAAGTGAAAATAAATTACAAATAGGGAAGATGGAGATTTATTTTGGAAATATGTTTCCATTTAATATTGTCACGCTACTTTGACATTAGGTAATTTTATATTACCAAACAAGTGAAAAACAAGATCTTCTAGAAAAGAACATGTTCTTACCCAACTGTACTACACATAATAATTATTTAAATAACAAATCACATTTAATATATTAAGCGCTTATTATAGCCACAGCAAGGTAAGTTTAATTGGATATTAAATTTAAAATCCATGAATATCGAGAAATATTTTTTAAATTTCAAATATTTTAATAGAATAGTCTGTGGAAAAAGAGAGAAAAAATTATGGAGTCAACATTCTTTGAATAAAGAAAATTGAAAATGAGCACTTTTACGTGAGACTAAGTTGTCAAGAGAAAACATAATAGCTACATATCCTGTAGTCATTCCATTTACATTGGCAATGGAATTTTGATCTCCTGGAACTTGTAATTGAAGACAGGAAAATTATAAAAAAGATAAACATACCAGACCACCTGGTCTGCCTCCTGAGAAATCTGTGTGCACATCAGGAAGCAACAGTTAGAACTGGGTATGGAACAACAGACTGATTCCAAATTGGAAAAGGAGTACATCAAGGCTGTATATTGTCACCCTGCTTATTTAACTTACACGCAGAGTACATCATGAGAAACATTGGGCTGGATGAAGCACAAGCTAGAATCAAGATTGCCTGGAGAAATATCAATAAAACTCAGATATGCAGATGATAGCAGCCTTATGGCAGAGAGCAAAGAACTAAAGAGCCTCTATGAAAGTGAAATAGGGAGTGAAAAAGTTGGCTTAAAGCTCAACATTCAGAAAACTGAGATCATGGCATCCAGTCCCATCACTTCATGGCAAGTAGATGGAGGAACATTGGAAACAGTGAGAGACTTTATTTTGAGGGGCACCAAAATCACTGCAGATGGTGACTGCAGCCATGGATTTAAAAGATGCTTGCTCTTTGGAAGAAAGTTATGACCAATCTAGATAGCATATTAAAAAAGCAGAGACATTACTTTGCCAACAAACTCCATCTAGTCAAGGCTATGGTTTTTCCAGTAGTCATGTATGGATGTGAGAGTTGGACTGTGAACAAGGCTGAGCGCTGAAGAATTGATGCTTTTGAACTGTGATATTGGAGAAGACTTTTGAGAGTCCCTTGGACTGCAAGGAGATCCAACCAGTCCATCCTAAAGGGAAATCAGCTGTGAATGTTCATTAGAAGGACTGATGTTGAAGCTAAACTCCAATACTTTGGCCACTTGATGAGAATTGACTCATTTGAAAAGACCCTGTTACTGGGAAAGATTGAAGGCAGGAGAAGGGGACAACAGAGAATGAGATGGTTTGATGGCATCACTGACTCAATGGACATGAGTTTGAGTAAACTCCTGGAGTTGGTGATGGACAGGGAGGCCTGTCGTTCTACAGTCCATAGGTCACAAAGAGTCAGACACGACTGAGTGACTGAACTGAACTGAACAATGAAGAGGAATATGAGTTAAGCATTGAGTATTTAGTATGACATTTTAAATCTTCAATTTGCATTCTTTAAGAAACTTACAATAAGTTTATTTTTGATAAAAGTGACAATTTCTCTGCTCAGTAATTTGTTACTACTTATTGTTTCTATTTCATTTAGGCATTTGCAATTATTTTTGATACCCTCTGTACAAAAATTATGTAGCATTTCTAGTCAGTATATCACATATGACAAATTTAAAAATGTTTTAGTTGCAAAAGGACATTCAGCTAATAATTTCTTCACCAGTACTTTGAGCCAGAGAGTTTACTTGGCTTTCATCTCTTGCCTTTAAAAATTTTAATGTTCTGGACTCCCATCCCTAAAGATGTTATATCAGATGCTCAATATCAAAAAGCTAGTAGAGTGATAGGACTTTGTTTTAGTTCTAAGCACCATTGCACTACCTCATGCTTTAAAACGAAAATAAGGAACAACAACAGCATTACACTTTTTTGTTTCTAACAGCAGAGCTCATGAATCAAATTCCACTTTTACCATGCTGCTGCTGCTAAGTCACTTCAGTTGTGTTCGACTCTGTGCGACCCCATAGATGGAAGCCCACCAAGCTACCCTGTCCCTGGGATTCTCCAGGCAAGAACACTGGAGTGGGCTGCCATTTCCTTCTCCAGTGCATGAAAGTGAAAAGTGAAAGCAAAGTTGCTCAGTTGTGTCTGACTCTTCAAAACCCATGGACTGCAGCCTACCAGGTTCCTCCCTCCATGGGTTTTTCCAGACAAAGTACTGGGATGGGTTGCCGTTGCCTTCTTGGCACTTTTACCATAAGTCTTGAAAAATTAACAGAAAGCATGTATGAAATTTAATGACTGATTGAGCCATAATGTATTATTCATGGGATGTTGGAACAATACATCATTCAGTTCAGTCAGTTCAGTTGCTCAGTTGTTTCTGACTCTCTGACTGCATGAACAACAGCACACAAGGTCTCCCTGTCCATCACCAACTCCTAGAGTTTACCCAAACATATGTCCATTGAGTCAGTGATGCCATCCAACCATCTCATCCTCTATCGTCTCCTTCTTCTCCTGCCCTCAATCTTTCCCAACGTCAGGGTCTTTTCAAATGAGTCAGCTCTTTGCATCAGGTGGCCAAAGTATTGGAGTTTCAAATTCAACATCAGTCCTTCCAGTGAACACCCAGGACTGATCTCCCTTAGGATGGATTGGTTGGATCTCCTCGCAGTCCAAGGGACTCTCAAGAGTCTTCTCCAACACCACAGTTCAAAAGCTTCAAAAGCATCAATTCTTCTGCACTCAGCTTTCTTTATAGTAGAACTCTCACATCCGTACATGACCACAGGAAAAACCAAAGCCTTGACTAGACAGACCTTTGTTGGCAAAGTAATGTTTCTGCTTTTTAATATGCTCTCTAGGTTGGTCATAACTTTTCTTCCAAGGAGTAAGCATCTTTTAATATCATGGCTTTGGTCACCATCTGCAGTGATTTTCGAGCCCCCAAAAATAAAGTCAGCCACTGTTTCCACTGTTTCCCCAACTATTTGCCATGAGTGATGGGACGGGACACCATGATCTCAGTTTTCTGAATGTTGAGCTTTAAGCAAACTTCTTTACTCTCCTCTTTTACTTTCATCAAGAGGCTCTTTAGTTCCTCTTCACTTTCTGCCATAAACGTTGTGTCGTCTGCATATTTGAGAGTATTGATATTTCTCCCAGCAATCTTGATTCCAGCTTGTGCTTCTTCCAGTCCTGTGTTTCTCATGATGTACTCTGCATAGAAATTAATAAGCAGGGTGACAATATACAGCCCTGATGTATTCCTTTTCCTATTTGGAACCACTCTATTGTTCCATATCCAGTTCTAACTGTTGCTCCCTGACCTTCATACAGGATTTTCAAGAAGCAGGTCAGGTGGTCTGGTATTCCCACCTCTTTCAGAATTTCCCACAGTTTATTGTGATCCACACAGTCAAAGGCTTTGGCATAGTCAATAAAGCAGAAATAGATGTTTTTCTGGAACTCTCTTGATTTTTTGATGATCCAGTGGATGTTGGCAATTTGATCTCTGGTTTCTCTGCCTTTTCTAAATCCAGGTTGAACATCTGGAAGTTCACAGTTCACATACTGCTCAAGCTTGGCTTGGAGAATTTTAAGCATCACTTTACTAGCATGTGAAATGAGTGCAATTGTGCGGTAGTTTGAGCATTCTTTGACATTGCCTTTCTTTGGGACTGGAATGAAAACTGAGCTTTTCCAGTCCTGTGGCTACTGCTGAGTTTTCCAAATTTGCTGACATATTGAGTGTGGCACTTTCACAGCATTATCTTTCAGGATTTGAAATAGCTCAACATGAATTGCATCACCTCCCATAGCCTTCTTTGTAGTGATGCTTCCTAAGACTCACTTGACTTCACATTCCAGGATGTCTGTCTCTAGGTGAGTTATCACACCATTGAGATTACTTGAGTTGTGAAGATCTTTTTGTACAATTCTTCTGTGTATTCTTGCCACCTCTTCTTAATATCTTCTGCTTCTGTTAGGTCCATAACATTTCTGCCCTTTATTGAGCCCATCTTTGCATGAAATGTTCCCTGATATCTCTAATATTCTTGAAGAGATCTGTAGTCTTTCCCATTCTATTGTTTTCCTATATTTCTTTGCATTGATCACTGAAGAAGTCTTTCTTATCTCTCCTTGCTATTCTTTGCAACTCTGTATTCAAATGGGTATATCTTTCCTTTTCTCCTTTGCTTTTCACTTCTCTTCTTTTCACAGCTATTTGTAAGGCCCCCTCAGACAGCCATTTACTTTTTTGCATTTCTTTTTCTTGAGGATGATCTTGATCCCTGTTTCCTGTATGATGTTATGAACCTCTGTACATAGTTCATTGGGCACTCTGTCTATCAGATCTTGTCCCTTAAATCTATTTCTCACTTCCACTGCATAATCATAAGGGATTTGATTTCGGTCATACCTGAATAGTCTACTGGTTTCCCCGACTTTCTTCAATTTAACTCTGTTTTGGCAATAAGGAGTTCATGATGAGCCACAGTCAGCTCCTGATCTTGTTTTTCCTGTCTGTATAGAGCTTCTCCATCCTTGGCTGCAAATAATCAATCTGATTTCGGTGTTGACAATCTGGTGATGTCCATGTGTAAAGTCTTCTCCTGTGTTGTTGGAAGAGGGTGTTTGCTATGACCAGTGCGTTCTCTTGGCAAAACTCTATTAGCCTTTGCCTGCTTCATTCTGTACTCCATGACCAAATTTGCTTGTTACTCCAGGTGTTTCTTGACTTCCTACTTTTGCATTCCAGTCCCCTATAATGAGAAGGACATCTTTTTTTGGTGTTAGTTCTAAAAGGTCTTACAGGTCTTCATAGAACCATTCAACTTCAGCTTCTTCAGCATTACTGGTCAGGGCATAGACTTGGGTTATTGTGATATTGACTGGTTTGTCTTGGAAACAAACAGAGATCATTCTGCCATTTTTGAGATTGCATTCAAGTACTGCATTTTGGACTGTTTTGTTGACCATGATGGCTACTCCATTTCTTCTAAGAGATTCCTGGCCACAGTAGTATATATAATGGTCATTTGAGTTAAATTCACTCATTCCAGTCCATCTTAGTTTGCTGATTCCTAGAGTGGTGATGTTGACTCTTGCCATCTCCTGTTGACTACTTCCAATTTGCCTTGATTCATGGACCTAACATTCCAGGTTCCTATGCAATATTGCTCTGCAGCATTGGACCTTGCTTCTATCACCTGTCACATCCACAACTGGGTGTTTTTTTTTTTTTTTTTTTTTGCACTTTGGCTCCATCCCTTTATTCTTTCTGGAGTTATTTCTCCACTGATCTCCAGTAGCATATTGGGCACCTACCAACCTGAGGAGTTCATCTTTCAGTGTCCTATCTTTTTGCCTTTTCATACTGTTCATGGGGTTCTCAAGGCAAGAAGAATACTGAAGTGGTTTTCCATTCCCTTCTCCAGTGGACCACATTCTGTCAGCTCTCTCCACCATGACCCGCCTGTCTTGGGTGGCCCCACATGGCATGTCTTAATTTCACTGAGTTAGACAAGGCTGTGGGTCCATGTGATCAGATTGGCTAGTTGTGTGTGATTGTAGTCTCAGTCTGTCTGCCCTCTGATGCGGATAAGGCGATGGCACCCCACTCCAGTACTCTTGCCTGGAAAATCCCATGGACAGAGGAGTCTGGTAGGCTGTGGTCCATGGGGTCGTGAAGAGTCGGACACGACTAAGCGACTTCCCTTTCACTTTTCACTTTCATGCATTGGAGAGGGAAATGGCAACCCACTCCAGTGTTCTTGCCTGGAAAATCCCAGGGACAGGAGAGCCTGGTGGGCTGCTGTCTATGGGGTCACAGAGAGTCTGACACGACTGAAGTGACTTAGCTGCAGCAGCCCTCTGATGTCCTCTCTCAATACCTACCATCTTACTTGGGTTCTCTTATCTTGGATATGGGGTATCTCTTCATGGTTGCTCCAGTAAAGCACAGCTGCTGCTCCTACCTTGGACCTGTGGCATCTCCTCACGGCTGCCCCTCCTGACCATGGACATGGGGTATCTCCTCTTGGCTGCTCCTGACCTTGAACATGGATCAGTTGAATATATCATTCACCCGGATATAAGGAAAACAAACAAACAAACAAATAAAACAAAACACATTCTCTCTTTGTACAATTATTTGAGAAAGACTTATGTGGAAGGAAACATGGGTCCCACTCCATACAATATGTGTTATCTCATTTTATATCTATGATGGATATTAAGGAAATCCTTAAATAGTTTTTACAGCTGTTATTATATAAAAGTTCACAAAGAAATGAATGAAAATAAGCATAAAATTATAAAGAATTAAGATATGTTACTCAGATTGTTGTAGAGGGACAAAAAAAATCTATCAGAAAAACAAGTAAGAGTGGTGCACCTTTCAAAAACCTATATTTCTTTTTTAATTTTACCTCTAAAAGATACTCTGACTTTTGAAAAGCTTCTTTGCTGACTCTTGACTGTTAACTGAAAAACATTCTCCTTCTAATGGTAAAAAAATATTTGCTTCCTTTTGAGTTCCATGAATTAAGGCAAATTGGGAGTGGTCAAACAAGAGATGGCAAGGGTGAATGTCGACATTCTAGGAATCAGTGAACTAAAATGGACTGGAATGGGTGAATTTAACTCAGATGACCATTATATCTACTACTGCAAGCAGGAATCCCTCAGAAGAAATGGAGTAGCCATCATGGCCAACAAAAGAGTCCGAAATGCAGTACTTGGATGCAATCTCAAAAACAACAGAGTGATCTCTATTAATCTCCAAGGCAAACCATTCAATATCACAATTATCCAAGTCTATGCCCCAACCAGTAATGCTGAAGAAGCTAAAGTTGAACAATTCTATGAAGACGTACAAGACCTTTTAGAACTAACACCAAAAAAAAAGATGTCCTTTTCATTATAGGGGACTGGAATGCAAAAGTAGGAAGTCAAGAAACACCTGGAATAACTGGCAAATTTGGCCTTGGAATATGGAATGAAGCAGGGCAAAGACTAATAGAGTTTTGCCAAGAAAATGCTCTGGTCATAGCAAACACCCTCTTCCAACAACACAAGAGAAGACTCTACACATGGACATCACCAGATAGTCAACACCAAAATCAGATTGATTATATTCTTTGCAGCCAAAGATGGAGAAGCTCTATACAATCAACAAAAACAAGACTGGGAGCTGACTGTGGCTCAGATCAGGAACTAGTTATTACCAAATTCAGACTTAAATTGAAGAAAGTAGGGAAAACTGCTAGACCATTCAGGTATGACCTAAATCAAATCCCTTATGATTATACAGTGGAGTTAGGAATAGATTTAAGGGTCTAGATCTGATATAGCATGTCTGATGAACTATGGAATGAGGTTCGTGACATTGTACAGGAACAGGGATCAAGACCATCCCCATGGCAAAGAAATGCAAAAAAGCAAAATGGCTGTCTAAGGAGGGCTTACAAATAGCTGTGAAAAGAAGAGAGGCAAAAAGCAAAGGAGAAAAGGAAAGATATAAGCATCTGAATACAGAGTTCCAAAGAATAGCAAGAAGAGAAAACAAAGCCCTCTTCAGTGATCAATGCAAAGAAATAGAGGAAAACAACAGAATGGGAAAGACTAGAGATCTCTTCAAGAAAATTAGAGATACCAAGGGAACATTTCATGCAAAGATGGGCTCGATAAAGGACAGAAATGGTCTGGACTTAATGGAAGCAGAAGATATTAAGAAGAGGTGGCAAGAATACATGGAAAACTGTACAAAAAAGATCTTCACGACCCAGATAATCATGATGATGTGATCACTAATCTAGAGCCAGACATCTTGGAATGTGAAGTCAAGTGGGCCTTAGAAAGCAACACTATGAACAAAGCTAGTGGAGGTGATGGGATTCTAGTTGAGCTGTTTCAAATCCTGAAAGATGATGCTGTGAAAGTGCTGCACTCAATATGCCAGCAAATTTGGAAAACTCAGCACTGGCCACAAGACTGGAAAAGCTCAGTTTTCATTCCATGGCAATATCAAAGAATGCTCAAACTACTGCACAACTGCACTCATCTCACATGCTAGTAAAGTAATGCTCAAAATTCTCCAAGCCAGACTTCAGCAATACGTGAACTGTGAACTCCCTGATGTTCAAGCTGGTTTTAGAAAAGGCAGAGGAACCAGAGATCAAATGGCCAACATCCTCTGGATCATGGAAAAAGCAAGAGAGTTCCAGAAAAACATCTATTTCTGCTTTATTGACTATGCCAAAGCATTTGACTGTGTGGATCACAAGAAACTGTGGAAAATTCTGAAAGAGATGGGAATAGCAGACCACCTACCTGCCTCTTGAGAAACCTGTATGCAGATCAGGAAGCAACAGTTAGAACTGGACATGGAACAACAGACTGGTTCCAAATAGGAAAAGGAGTACGTCAAGGCTGTATATTGTCACCCTGCTT
>SJXQ01007327.1:0-11149 GCA_006408695.1 Aepyceros melampus | reverse complement strand
ACTTGTGGCTTAACTGGTCAAGAATCCCCCTTGAATGTGGGAGACCTGGATTTGATCCCTGGGTTGGCAAGATCCCCTAGAGAAGGGAAAGGCTAGCCTCTCCCGTATTCTGACCTGGAGAATTTCATGGACTGTATAGTCCATAGGGTCATAAAGAATTGGATACAACTGAGCAACTTTCACTTTTTCTTTCATATATATATATGTGTGTGTGTGTGTATGTGTGTGTATATATATATATGTTATATATGTGTATGAGGTGAGGTGAAGTCACTCAGTCGTGTCCGACTCTTTGCGACCCCTTGGACTGTAGCCCACCAGTGTTCTCCATCCATGGGATTCTCCAGGCAAGAATACTGGAGTGGATTGCCATTTCCTTCTCCAGGGGATCTTCCCGACCCAGAGATGGAATCCAGGCCTCCTGCATTGGAGGCAGACGCTTTAATCTCTGAGCCACCAGGGAAGCCCATATATGTGCATATATATGTGTGTATATATGTTATGTATACATATATGTGTACATACACATATACAACATGTATATGTATATGTTACATATGTATATATGTTGCTGCTCCTGCTTCTGCTAAGTCGCTTCAGTTGTGTCAGACTCTGTGTGACCCCAGAGATGGCAGCCCACCAGGCTCCTCCAACCATGAGATTTTCCAGGCAAGAGTACTGGAGTGGGGTGCCACTGGCTTCTCCATGTATATATGTTAGGAAAACAAAATAGAAATATCCCCATAGGTAAATGTAAATTATGGACAAAAATCCTCCTTATAAAGAGTGGGAACACAACTGATTGTATTCCTTCTACCTATTTGAATAAAATATTTGAATATAATAAAGCTATCTGGATGTATAGCCAATAGTTTCTCCTTTGAGATAACCAATGTATATCTTTTATATTATTTTAAATTTTATTTCTTTTTTTAAATTAATTTTTATTTTTTAGTTTGTTTTGCTTTACAATACTGTATTTGTTTTGCTATACATTGACATGAATCAGCTATGAGTGTACAGAACTCCCAATCCTGACCCCCACCTCTTCCCTCCCGCCCCACACCATCTCTCTGGATTATCCCCGTGCCTCAGTCCCAAGCATCCTGCATCGTGCATCGAACCTAGACCGGCGATTCATTTCACTTATGATATCATACATGTTACACTGCCACTCTTCCAAATCATCCCACACTCTCCCTCTTCCACAGAGTCCAAAAGGCTGTTTTATACATCTGTGTCTCTTTTGCTGTCTTGTGTACAGGTTTATCATTACCATCTTTCTAAATTCCATATATATGTGTAAGTATACTGTATTGGTGTTTTTCTTTCTGGGTTACTTCACTCTGTATAATCGGCTCCAGCTTCATCCACCTCATTAGAACTGATTCAAATGTATTCTTTTTAATGGCTGAGTAATACTCCATTGTGTATATGTACCATAGCTTTCTTATCCATTCATGTGCTGATGGAGAGGGTGTGGAGAAAAGGGAACCCTTTTACACTGTTGGTGGGAATGCAAATTAATACAGCCACTATGGAGAACAGTGTGGAGATTCCTTAAAAAATTGCAAATAGAACTGCCTTATAATCCAGCGATTCCACTGCTGGGCATACACACCGAGGAAACCAGAACTGAAAGAGACACATGTACCCCAATGTTCATCGCAGCACTGTTTATAATAGCCAGGACATGGAAGCAACCTAGATGTCCATCAGCAGTTAAATTTTATTTCTTATACGAGATTTTAAAAAACTTATCCCTGATATGTCTTTGTGTGGCAATGTTGGCATTATTACAAATATTCATTGTTATACCTTAAAAATAAATTGTTCTGAAAAATAGTCACAATAGCTTTCTGAAGAACCACTTCTTTTAAAACTAACCCAGTTGTGATTATCTTACCACAAGTAGCCTGTTTTCTTACCTTCATTCGAAGCAGAACTTGAAAAGAACCATGGATCAAATTCAGTTCTACAACACATTAAGAAATAATGAATGTTTACTGGAATATCAAAGAGAGAGATGTAGCCATGAGAGAAACTTCCTATTGAATTGAAAATCTCTCAGTCGTATCTGACTCTGTGACCCCATGGACTGTAATCCATGAAATTCTCCAGGTCAGAATCCTGGAGTGGGTAGCCTTTCCCTTCTCCAGGGGATCTTCCCAACCCAGGGATTGAACCCAGGTCTGCTGCATTGCAGGCCGATTCTTTATCAGCTGAGCCACAAGGAAAGCCCTTCCTAAAATCTTCCCTTTCTAAAAACTTCCTAAAATGTCTTTAAAACTCTGTATTCTCCACTTACCATCCAGAACTCTTTTGCCCCTAAAATCATCTTATTTCCCAACTTCCATCTCCCGTCTTGGAGTCGAGGGTGATGCAGGGGCAGGGCATAGAAGGTAGGTGAAACTCTCAGCTTCATGCATCCAGTGAAATTTCTCCACAAAGGGAGATAATTTGAAATTCTGTCAATTGAGTCTTATGATGATATGGATGTGGGTTGAAATCCCAGGCCTGGGCTTTACCAGTAGTATTACATTTGGACAATTTTAGTAGCTATGAGTCTTTTTTTTTTTTTTTTTTTAAGTTGTAAAAGTGGTATTTAATCTTACCTCATGAGATCTCTGTGAGGATTGTATGATATGAGCTAGGTAAAATGTGCAGTGTATAGTAACTTCTTTCCCTATTTAGACTTTAGTGAGCAGACTTCTTTGTTTATATCCTGAGGATAACTGGTTTCCTAATTCTTGAAAATTTTTTGTGATCCTTTTTCTATCCTTCTCTGGTCCACTCCAGTAATCTGGCCTAGAGAATTCCATGGACTGTTTGGTCCAAGGGGTCACAAAGAGTTGGACACGACTGAGCAACTTTCACACACACACACACATACTGGTCCCAGTGAGTAAACACTTATTATATGTCTATATCTCTCAGTGAGCGCTGACTGCATACGATACTCCCCAACACAAACATGAGAAGAGTATTTCATGCCCTGTGAAGCCAGGCAAAGTTTAAGGGCCTTAGCACAATGCAAGTGATTAAAAAAAGAAAAAAAAAGCATTTACATTTCTAATCCATTGAGTTAAGTGACTATGATTCACTAGGCATTCTACAGAGGTGGGGGTCTGCCAATAGCAAAGTTAGTGGGTTTGATGTTAAAATTTTATTCTATTAGTTATACAATAGAAGGTAAAGCTTAATGCAAGGTGCTCATCCTAATCTTTTCTTTCTTTCATTCTTGTATTAATACTCCTTATGGTCACTTACTCTTGTTTGTTTAATTTTGTTTTTCTTTGCTGTTATTCATTCCCACTTACTTTCATCAGAATGCCTCCCTAACTCTTAGTCCATACAACCTGGGAGCTGTGACTCCTACCTGTGTCTCTAAGACTGGTATTCTACTTAGGGTTCGCTGTTCATACAGTTACATAACAGAAGCTATACTGGTTGATTCAGGGATAGTATGTGATCCAAGAAGAGCAAATACAGCAGTTGTCCAGATTGGAGAAAAGAAACAGCCTGGTGCACCTGGCTTCCTTTCCTTAGCATAATGCTTAATTCCTGTAATCTAACCTGAGGTGATAGTAGGCTGGAGATGGGCTGACAACTATGTTGCTATGGAATGAAGACAGAGGAAACGATGTAAATAGTGAAGAAAAGTAAAATTCAATACCAGTGATACCATTTGAAGTTCTGGCTCAAGCTGTGTATGAGGCTGCCTTTTGACATTTATCCATGCCAGTAAATTCCTCTCTGTTTTTCTTTAAGCCAATTTTAGCTAAATTTCTATAACCTACATTATAAGTGTTCTTAACTGATACTTCCTTCTACTTTTCTTTAGTAAATGGTAATTTTCAACTCATTCTTTTCTGCTTTGTTTTCTCCCTCTCTATTCCCTCCATGTATCATTTCCCTCACTCTTTGTTACTTCATAGTTTAAGTTGAAATTATGAAAATAACCCCACATAAACAAAAATTCTTAAAATCATTTATTTATGATGCCTTTCTTTCCTTGAGGTTTCACTTGCCCTTTATATCTGATATCCCTTTAATTAATTGATATCATACTTCTTAAAGGACCCGGCTGGCACCATACACCCCATATGCACTCAAAGTATTAATTGGAAATAATGATAATGATCAACCTCATGAACCATTTTAAACTCTGTCCTTGTTCACCTGGCAAGCTGTGAACATGAAAAATGGGCAGAGAACTATTCACTAGGAAGCAAAATTAATGAGCAGGGACAACATCTAATTCTATATATTTTTAAAAGTGTCTATTACAGTTCTCACTCAATGCAAATTAATAACATTAAGAGCAGAACTTGTAGTTCTCTTATAAGTCCATGGGCAATGTCCTAAAAGACAATGAACCATTAGGTTAAAACAGTCATATTTTTCATTTGTTCTTTTTTCCTTCTTTCAGCTTTTTCTTAGAAATGTTGAAGAATTCTTTTAAAGTACTTCAGAATCATCACCATTTTCCCATTTCTTTAACTCTATCAAAAGCAGATGACATATTGGATTCTCTTCCAGGGCATTTCTTATGGATTTATAAAGCTATTTTCATGTAACCTTGACAAACCATCTTCATTTTTATTCTGAGCAATTTCTCACCTCTCTGAGATACTGCTTCACTTGCAGAACTGTGAGCTGGGAAGAACCCAACATGGTAAAAACAAACATGCCTGACCTGGATGTGGCACACAGACCTTTCGAGGGTCGGTCTGAGGGCTCAGGACAGGGATCAAGTAAATCCTTTGTTTTTCCTTTTTCTCTTTCAGTCTTTGATGATGTATATAAATGCACATGAAGGATAAAAGTGGTTACAGAGCTTGCTTTCCCTTTCAATGGCCTGTCTCAAGGGGATGGGGGAGATGACATATTTTTTGGATATTCTTAAATTCTGTATCGGATGTTATTCTACACACTTTTTCCGTAAGACAGTTCCAGTGATAGAAATTAGTCATTGTAATTGATTTATTACCTACCTTATGAACAAGTTATGCTTGTTTGAAAAAAAAATTGATACATACATAGACAGAAAAAGACTGGAATGACATGCCAAGGGATGATATATTGTTTTCTCACTATGCTAAGCTGGTGATTTTTATTTTTATTTTTTTAAATTTACTTTCTAGTTTTCTACATGTTTATATTTAATAATCTTATGTTAGCTTTTCATAATAATCACATAATAAGTAAATAGAAGACATATTTTTTATTCTTACTTCTTGATATTTTTTTTCTTTTGTGTCCAAAGATTTTTAAATGATCATGCCCATCAAATTGTATGTAAACTGTTTCCCTGAATTAACTATAAGAGTAGCTCAGAAAAAGAATATTCAAGAGTATTCAATTTAAAATTGTAATAGCCATTACTGCCTACTCAGACTATGGAATAATTTTTCTTTAGTACATAATCTTTTTTTAATCAAATGAAGTTGATGGGCTATTTGTTTTTGTAAAAAAAGGCATTAAACATGGCATGAAAAGAGTGAGGCATAGAAATATAGTAATAATTTTGGAGTGTCTGAGACAGATGTGACTCCACTTCCCTAGGAGGCAAAGAAGTGGAAAATGGGCAATAAAAAGTTTGAGATATCCTAAAAATATGTTCAGTAGAGACTCTACTCACTTTCTGCTGTATTTAAATGCACTAAGGAGAAAATACTGTAAGATGTTTTTCTGTTAATAAGATGAGGAAAAATAAAAGTAGAATTCAAGTGAACTGATTTCTTTGTTCAAGTTATTTTTAAAAATGTAAGTAGGTAGATACTTCCTCTCTGCAGCAAATTTTAAAATATAATCCAATATAAGCTGATTTACATTCAGAAGCATGATGTAATATTGATTTGTATATACATATACCATGTGTTTAAATTACCTTGCTAAGATGGGTCTTCTACTGAATCTTGCCCTTGCTAAAGAATAGTCAAAGTCACAGCTGAAGCTGTGCTGGGTTAAGGCTTATTTAGGTTCACCACTTTGAAATAAAGAATATTTTATAATTCTGCTTTTTTGAACGGTTATTGTTGGTTAACAATGTTGTCCCATAGAAGAAGATATAACAGAATGAAAAATACTTGAAAACTTTGTATTCTCTTAAAAGCAAACATATGAATCTGTCCAAAAGTTTTTCAACCTTTGCCATATATAAAGGCTTTGATAAAGGTTTTGTTTTTGTTTTGTTTTAGCTATAAGGAAAAACTGACTCCCAGCTTCACGGCTCCAGAAAATGGAATCTAAGCCAATGAAAGTAAGAAAGATCTATTTAGGATAGTAATATATAATGGCAAGGCTATCTGAAAAAGAGCCTTTTCATTTACCGCAAGATATATTGACAGTCTACTTTAATCCTTGGGTTACACATACAAAGTCACGGTAAGACATTTTAGACATATGTAAGCCTAACTCTTATGTTTTTAAGTTCTTGTTACGACAGTAATGAACTTCAAATACATCAAATAGAAAAGATCAGTCACAAGCTTACACACTTAGAAGTTTCTCTGCTAGGAGCATAGTCGGGACTTGTAGGGACACTTTATTACTGGTCTGTAGGGGGAATCTCCTCTGAAATAGGATGAAATGTTAGACTCTTCTTTCTTTTATGTATTAAGGTAAAGGAACAATTTTAGTGAACTATGTAGTAAGTGACTATTCCCCACTGGTTTCAGAAATTTAAACATTCCTGTGCGAGTGGTCCTGGCCACTTTGAACTTTTAGTTTCTTGAAAATAAAATGTATTCACACATTATGCCATTAAAAAAATTTGTTTGCCTTGCTCCTGAGATAAACTAGACCAGCCCCATACTACACAAAACATCTTTAAATGGTGCAGTAGTAGCAAGAAGAGCTATTATGAATCAGGAACATTCTGGGGTTTTTATATTTGTTTTTTTTCTGAAAAGCATATCAATTAATTATATGTTAATTTTCATGCTATTAAGAAAACAGTCAGATCACTCAAAGTACCTACTCTACACAGCTCTGATTCTGCTGTAGAAGAATGTAATACAGTGCACTTTTACATTATAAATATTATTGGCAAAGAATGAGAAACAGGAAAGATAACAAAACTTTTCCATTTGAGCTTTTAAAGGATTTCTGAGGCCTACTCCGTTTTTTTTTTTTTTTTCTCTTCCCTAGCATCAATCAGGAAATGTGATTATAATTCAGAAAGAATTATACACTTAACTACATACACAAGTAAGAGGTTTGACTGGGCTACCGGCTTTGAGGTTCAAGTGGCATTTACAAAATCAAAATCATGAGACAGAGGGGACAAGGTTACCATTACAGAGGCACTGAGACTCAGACAAGTGCCCTCAGGGAGTTAATATGGTTAAGGTTACCCATGTTAAGCGACATCTTATAAAAATTCTATCTTGAGTATTACTTCTATTTACTAGAACAGGCTAATTCATTTGTGTCAAATGGGACTTTTGGATATTCAATTTTTTTTACTGTCACCAAAATTATCTCAGAGGAGCAGCTCTGACAGGTCAATCATTGCAGATGGTAAGTGCTTTGTTAATTATACATAAATTTAGAAACAATTGTAGAATGTCTTGCCTCGGGAGAAATTTCTCTCTTCCTATTTGCCTCTACCAGATTAATTTCCTGTTTGTGAACAGATAACAATCTCAGCCACGTGGTAGAAATAGCTCCTTGCTCAAATATGCAAGTGTAAATAAGCAAAGAATATCACAAATAAACAATGCCACTCTTTTTAAATAATGCAATGTATGTAATTAGGAGTATGCAATTACAACAGTGTACAGCTCTCAGTGTAACAATTAGGTTTTCAGTTAAATGTAATTTGTTCCAATGTAAATGTTTTTCCTCAATTCAGAGGATTCCCTTGAGTTGTTTCAATAAGCGTATTTCTGCAAAGACTTGCAGTAGTTCATTGCGTTCTATTATACAAATCAGAAAGGACAACTATAGTATGATAAACTACTGAAATTTTGAAAGTACAGGTTTCCAGTGCTGTCTTGAGATAGAAAAGTAGGGATGATCACCCTCTGGGAACTGTTGACATACAAGAATGCCTTTGTGGTAGATATAGAATACACACACACACACACACATGCACACATAGTTTGTGATGTGACTTCCATAAAAAGTGGAGTCTTGATTCCCCACCTCTTGAATCTGGGCTGACCTTTAACTTGCCCTGACCAGTCTGGTATAAGTGATGTTATTTGACTAGTGACGTTAGGTCTTAGGAAACCTTGGAATTAGGACCTGAGATTGTCATGTAAAGAAGCCAGGTGGAGGAGGAGAGCCAGGTGGCAAAGAGACTCCCAGTGACAACTCAGAGCACTGGCAAACATGTGAGTGAGGCCTCTTGGGTCTTCTAATCTCACTGACCCCTACTTGAGTCCAGCATGCTGACTAAGCTTGGGTGAAATACGCAGATGAACTGTTCAGTCAACTAACAGAATTGGGGGAAGGAACTAGTTGTAACTTTAGCTTCTAAACTCTAGAGTGGTTCTATGTAGAAAGACCATTTGAAATTGTTGTTCTGGTTTTCTCCTACCATCACAGTATTTGGTGATATAACAGTGTTTTGTTTTCCCAGTCAATTAGGCAACTGCCTGCCAAATGCAAAAGTGGGCTTGATTCCTGGGTTAGGAAAAGCCCCTGGAGAAGGAAATGGCAACCCACTCCAGTGTTCTTGCCTGGAAAGTCCAGTGGATAGAGGAGCCTGGTGGGCTACAGTGCATGGGGCTGCAGAGTTGGACATGACTATGTGACTAAACCACAATAACAAAAGTTTACTCTACTTACCGAGTTGTGAAACACCATTACATTTTTAGTGGAAAGAAAAATGACTGAGAAAACCAGAAACTTAGTGCAATAGCATGTAAAGTAAATTACAGATTGGAGATCATCTAAGTCAATAGATGGAAAACTGTACCTTTCAGATTACAAAAACAGGGAGGAAGAAGATATTCTTCAGGACCATTCCAGTGTATGACGGAGGAGGATGGTCTGAATTTCTCATGCTTGCTTCAAGCACACCAGCTGTATTTTTATTTATTGTATTCTCATGTGCAAAAGAAATTCTCTTAGATGAAAAGTGTAAAACCACTGCAGTTCAGCGCTTAGACTTCTTCAGAGGATCATATTAAGGCCCAGAAAGAAGGCAAATCCTCACTGATTTGGCTTCTTTCTACTTCTCTATATTCTGTCTGTCCATCTCATGGGTCATCAAACTCCTACCCTGAACCTTTCTTTCCCCTAACTCAATCCTGAAGCTCTACTATCAGGTACAAGTTTCTTTCTCCCTAGATCCGTGTCTTGGGACAAGATGTATTTCTGTATTCTGCCTGCATCATCTCTGTTAGGAAACATTCCTGTGACTGCCCTCTCCCCATCAATCCATGCTGGATGTCCTCTTTACTATTTCAATCGCCTTTTCTTTCTTTGCATTACAAATATAAAGGCCTAAAACAGGGAGAAGGAAGACACTGTTCACAGGTTGCAATAAACTTGTGTTTACTTTTCTTGTATTAAAGACTGAAAGACATTGAGGGCAAGAAACATGACAAATTTATTTCGTACCTCCAGGGCCTGGCACGAACAGATGGTGTGCAACATATATGTGTGGAGTGAATGGACAAAAGAATGAAGCAATGAAATTTCTAAGTGATTGAGGGGTTTCTCTTTCACCAGACATGTCACATGAAAGATTAGCTACATGCTAGTAATGTTAATGTTAATTAAAAGGAAAGTGGGAGAAAGGTTGTGAAGGGCCTTTTATATCATATATAATAGGTGAACTAGAGAAGATTTTAAGCAAAGAAATGCCTTTAGAAAGATTCTTCTGGCTGATCTGTGGAATAGTGCTTTCTTAAGGTGAAAAATTAGAAATAAAGAGATCACTTAAGAAGCGGGAAAATTTCAGTGATTTTTGCATCAGTTCAGTTCAATTCAGTTCAGTAACTCAGTCATGTCCAACTCTTTGCAAGCCCATGAACCGCAGCACACCACGCCTCCCTGTCCATCACCAATTCCTGGAGTTCACCCAAACCCATGTCCATCGAGTTGGTGATGCCATCCAACCATCTCATCCTCTGTCATCCCCTTCTCCTCCTGCCCTCAATCTTTCCCAGCATCAGGGTCTTTCCCAATGAGTCAGCTCTTCACATCAGGTGGCCAAAGCATTGGAGTTTTAGCTTCAATATCATTCCTTCCAATGAACACCAGGAATGATCTCCCTCAGGATGGACAGGTTGGATCTCCTTGCAGTCCAAGGGACTCTCAAGAGTCTTCTCCAACACCACACTTCAAAAGCATCAATTATTCAGCGCTCAGCCTTGTTCACAGTCCAACTCTCACATCCATACATGACCACAGGAAAAACCATAGTCTTGACTAGATGGACCTTTGTTGGCAAAGTAATGTCTCTGCTTTTGAATATGCTATCTAGGTTGGTCATAACTTTCCTTCCAAGGAGTAAATGTCTTTTAATTTCATTGCTGTAATCACCATCTACAGTGATTTTGGAGCCGAGATAAGAGTCTTCTCCAACACCACACTTCAAAAGCATCAATTATTCAGCGCTCAGCCTTGTTCACAGTCCAACTCTCACATCCATACATGACCACAGGAAAAACCATAGTCTTGACTAGATGGACCTTTGTTGGCAAAGTAATGTCTCTGCTTTTGAATATGCTATCTAGGTTGGTCATAACTTTCCTTCCAAGGAGTAAATGTCTTTTAATTTCATTGCTGTAATCACCATCTACAGTGATTTTGGAGCCGAGAAAAAGAACACCAATTTTAGAAAGTAAGGAGTAAAAGAAAAGTGAGATTTGGAAGTAGAAGCCCTGACTTCAAATCCTGGGAGTGGCATTTACCATATACTCTAGGTTCATTATTTGCTGAGATTGTCAATGTCTTCACTTGTGAAATGAGGATTATAATTCAAGCCTAACAGGAATAAAAGTATTAAATTGGGGAAACTGGGTTATACAGTTATAATGCACTCTAAATTGTTATTCATTAACTAAGTATGAAGTATACAATTGGAACCAATAATATTCACTTTTAAGGTGCTATACTGGCATCTTTTTAAACTGAAAAATCCTATAAATTTAAGTTTTATATTAACATCCCCCTACTAACATAT
>SJXQ01007326.1:20509-32571 GCA_006408695.1 Aepyceros melampus | reverse complement strand
TGATGCTAAAGCTGAAACTCCAATACTTTGGCCACCTCATGCGAAGAGTTGACTCATTGGAAAATACCCTGATGCTGGGAGGGATTGGGGGCAGGAAAAGGGGATGACAGAGGATGAGATGGCTGGGTGGCATTACTGGCTTGATGGACATGAGTTTGTGTGAACTCCAGGAGTTGGTGATGGACAGGGAGGCCTGGTGTGCTGCGATTCATGGGGTCGCAAAGGGTCAGACACGACTGAGAGACTGAACTGAACTGATGATTAGTTATGTTGAGCATTTTCCATTTGTCTGTTGGACATCTGTGTGTCTTCCTTGGGAAAAGTCTGTTTTTGTCTGCTGCCCATTTAAAAATCAGATTATTAAAAATATTGAGATGTGTGAGTTCTTTATATATTTTGGATATTAACCCCTATCAGATAACACTTGCAAATATCTTTTCTCATTCAGCAGTTTTGCTTTCTTATTTTGTTGATACTTTTCTTCACTGTGAAAAAGTTTTTGTTTGACATAGTTCCATTTGTTTATTTTTGCTTTTATTATCCTTGCCTATGGAGAAAGATCCAGGAAGATATTGTTAAGACCAATGCCAAAGCACTTACAGCCTATGATTTTCTTCTAGGAATTTGATGGTTTGGGGACTTATATTTAAGCTATTAGTAAATTTTCAGGGCTTCCCTGGTGGCTCAGCAGTAAAGAATCCACTTATAATGCAGGAGATTCAGGCTTGACCCTTGGGTTGGGAAGTTCTCCTGGAGAAGGAAATGACAACCCAATTCTGTATTCCTGCCTGGGAAATCCCATGGACAGAGGAGCTTAGCAGGCTACAGTCCATAGGGTTGCAAAAGAGTAGGACATGGGTTAGTGATTTAACTATCACCACCACCAATCTATTGAGTTTGTTTTTGTATATAGTTTAAGAAAGTGGTCCAGTTTTAGTCTTGAAATGAAACCCATTTGCCACCTTTAACAAAGAATTTCTGATAGCCCTTAACTTCAGTAATCCTTAAAACTCCTAGGAACTATTCCTTTCAACATAATCACTCTAAATTTTCCTCTGAGTTCAGCTGTGATTGAATTGTACTGCATTTAAGGTGGTATACAAGAAGGTAAAAACTTTGTAAAACTCAGCAGTGACCACAGGACTGGAAAAGGTCAGTTTTCATTCCAATCCCAAAGAAAGTCAATGCCAAAGAATGTTCAAACTACCACAAAACTGCACTCATCTCATATGCTAGAAAAGTAATGCGTAAAATTTTCCAAGCCAGGCTCCAACAGTACACGAACTGAGAACTTCCAGATGTTCAAGCTGGATTTAGAAAAGGCAGAGGAACCAGAGATCAAATTGCCAACAGCTGTTGGATTATCAAAAAAGCAGGAGAATACCAGAAAAACATCTACTTCTGCTTTATTGACTACACCAAAGCATTTGACTGTGTGGATCACAATAAACTGTGGAAAATTCTGAAAGAGATGGGAATACCAGACCACCTGACCTGTCTCCTGAGAAATCTGTATGCAAGTCAAGAAGCAACAGTTAAAACTGGAGATGGAACAACAGACTGCTTCCAAATCGGGAAAGGAGTACACCAAAGCTGTATATTGCAACCCTGCTTATTTAACTTATATGCAGAATACATCATGCGAAATGCTAGGATGGATGAAGCACAGGCTGGAATCAAGATTGCTGGGAGAAATATCAATAACCTCAGATATGCAGATGACACCACCCTTATGGCAGAAAGTGAAGAGGAGCTAAAGAACCTCTTGATGAAAGTGAAAGAGAAGAGTGAAAAAGCTGGCTTAAAGCTCAACATTCAGAAAATGAAGATCATGGCATCTGGTCCCATCACTTCATGGGAAAGAAATGAAGAAACAATGGAAACAGTGAGAGACTTTATTTTGGGGGGCTCCAAAATCACTGCAGATGGTGACTGCAACCATGAAATTAAAAGACGCTTGCTCCTTGGAAGAAAAGCTATGACCAACCTAGACAGCATATTAAAAAGCAGAGACATTACTTTGCCACAAAGGTCCATCTAATTAAGTTATGGTTTTTCCAGTAGTCATGTATGGATGTGAGATTTAGACTATAAAGAAAGCTGAGTGCCAAAGAATTGATGCTTTTGAACTGTGGTGTTGGAGAAGACTCTTGAGAGTCCCTTGGACTGCAAGGAGATCCAACCACCCAATCCTAAAGGAAATCAATCGTGAATATTCATTGGAAGAAATGATGCTAAAGTTGAAGCTCCAATACTTTGCCCATTTGATGTGAAGAACGGACTCACTGGAAAAGACCCTCACGCTGGGAAAGATTGAAGGTGGGAGGAGAAGGGGATGACAGAAGATGAGATGGTTGAATGGCATCACCAACTTGATGGACATGAGTTTGAGCAAGCTCCGGAGTTGGTGATGGACAGGAAAGCCTGGCATGCTGTAGTCCATGGGGTTGCAAAGAGTTGGACATGACTGAGTGATTGATCTGAAAAGAAGGAACTGGCTGGTTGGCTAGATGCCTCCAGCAGGCCTGCTCAGGTAGGAAATTCCTTGGTAATGTAATCTCAGGACAAGACCTAACCCTCAACTTTGTAGTTTTAGATATGTTATTCTATCAGCTGTCCCTGAGCTTATCAAGTTCCCAGACACTGACTCATAAGAAAATGTAACTAGAGACAGATTTATAAATCAGTGTGCAACTGAGTGATAGTAGAAACATAAAACTTTTCCACGGGTAGAATACAGGTTTTACTCGTTCACACTGAGCTACCTGGGAAACTGAATTAGGAATTTGAGGGTAAGTGATTAAGGACTAAGGCTCTGGAGTGGAATTCTACATTTGAATCTAGGTCTTGGTGATCTCAGGGAAGTTGTCTTTAGCTTCTAAATCTCAGTTGTCTCATCTGTATATTGAGGGTGGAGGTGAGGGTGGTAATAGCAATTACTTCTGAGGATTCAATGCATATACATCGATTTAATAGTTTAGGATCAGGAACATAGTAAAAGTCAATCAATGATAAATTATTAGTACAGACTCAGCACAAAAGGAATAGAACAATTTTAAGAGATGCTTGCCCAGACTACGGAAAAGCTTTGAACTGTTTCCTCTCCAAAATCATTAGCTTTCTCTGATGAAGTATCTGTCATTTTCTTTTTGTTGGATAGTTCTATATTAATATTAACAATTCTTAAACATTGAATCTTCATTCTCTAGATTTCCTGCCTACTTCTATCCTCTTCTGATGGCAGTCACTATAACACTAGATCAAATAAAAGGACTACATCATAACATTTATATTGGGCACATTCTACACCTGAGGATAGAAGCTGGGCATCTTGATTAGATGACAGACTGAGAGATACTTTGATTGGTCCAAGAAGATACCTTGACTTCTGTGGTAAAGCTTTGGAAGAGGTCAGGAGGAGTGCACAGGTGCAGACATGCTTATTTTGACTGTGATTTTACTGGAGATGGGGTGAAGAGGAAGAAGGAAATGTTCTCAGATTGATGTGTGTCAGCACTTCACATATGCTACCTCAGTTAGTCTTTATAATAGCCCTGTAACTTTGATCTTTTACCCACATTTTATGGACAGTACTACAGAGATGTAAATAACTAGCCTGAGACCTTACCAGCTAACAGGTGGTGGATTTGAATGTTTGGTGGACTTGAATCTGGAGCCATTTAATATGAGAATCGATACTCTCTCCATCACACCCAACTGACTAATTTTAGCTGATTTTTCAGAGGTTGACATTTCTTCTGACCTCATCTTAAAAATGATAGTTTGGCTCTGTGGAAGTTAACATGATCACAAAATCCTTCTCCATGTATATCATGATTAGAAGACAGAGAGCTGTGAGCAGATTCAGGAAAATGAGCCTCAGTAGGAGGAAGGAAATTATTTAAACTAGTGGTTCTCATATTTGAGTGTTCATCAGATTCACCTGGAGGTCTGGCTAAACCATACATTACTGGGCCCTACCCAGAGAGAGACAGTGAGTCTTAAGTGGGACCTGAGGATCTGCATTTCTGACAAATTCACAGGTAGTACTGAAATGCTGGTACAGTCATTACACTTTAATAAGAATTGCTGATTTAAACAATGAGAGAGAAAGGAACAAGAATGGAAAGATACTGGACCAGAGGACTAATTACTACCCAAGGGAATCTACAGATTTAACACAGTCCCTGTCAAATTATCAATGGCATTTTTCACAGAACTAGAACAAAATTTTTTTAAAGTGTATGGAAATACAAAAGATCTAAAATAACAAAAGTAGTACTAAGAAAGAAAAACAGGTGGAGGAATCAGGCTTCCTGACTTCAGACTATACTACAAAGTTATAGTAATCAAAATAGTATGGCACTCATCACATCAAAAAGAATAAAATATCAAGGAATAAAGTTACCTAAGGAGACAAAAGACCTATATGTGAAAAATTAAAAGATGCTGATGAAAGAAATCAAAGAAGACATAAATAGATGGAAAGATATACCATATTTGTAGATTGGAAGAATCAATACTGCCAAAATGACTGTACTACCTAAGGCAATCTACACATTCATCACAATCCCTACCAAATTACCAGTGGAATTTTTCACAGAACTAGAACAACAACAAAAAAATCTCAAATAGCCAAAGCAATCTTGAGAAAGAAAAACAGAGCTGGAGGAATCAGGTTCCCTGACTTCAGACTTAGTTACTACAACAAAGTTACAGTCATCAGACCAGTACAGTACTGGCACAAAGATAGAAGTATACGTCAGTGAAACAGAATAGAAAACCTAGAAATAAACCCATGCACCTGTGGTCAATTAATCTACAACAAAGGAGGCAAGACCATATAATGGAGAAAAGACAGTCTCTTCAATAAGTGGTGTTGGGGAAACTGGATAGCTACATGTTAAAAAATGAAATTAGGTAATTCTTTATTACCATACACAAAAATAAATTCAAAATGGATTAAAGACCTAAATGTGAGATTGGACACTATAAAACTCCTAGAGGAAAACATACGCAGAAAACATTTTGACATAAATTGCAGTGATATCTTTTTTGATCTGCCTCCCAGAATAATGGAAATAAAATGAAAAATAAATACATGGTACCTCTTAAATGCAAACACTTTTGCATAGCAAAGGAAACTAACTAAAATGAAAAGAAAGCCCACAGATTGGGAGAAAATATTTGCAAATGATGTGATCGACAAGGGATTAGTCTCTAAAATTTAGAAACAGCTCATGATGCTTAACAGCATCAAAACAAACAACCCAACCAAAAAGTGGGCAGAAGACCTAAATAGACATTTCCTCAAAGAAGACATACAGATGGCCAAGAGACACATGAAAAGATGTTCAAGATTGCTAACTATTAGAGAAATGCAAATCAAAACTATAATGAGATATCACTTCACATCAACCAGAATGACTATCATCAAAAAATCCACAAACAATAAATGGTGGAGAGGGTGTGGAGAGAAGGGAACCCTCCCACACTGTTGGTGGGAAGGTAAACTGGTATAGCCACTCTGGAGAAAGCATGGAGGTTCCTTAAAAAACTACAAATGGAGCTACCATATGATCCTGTAATCCCACTTCTGGGCATATATCTGGAGAAAAACATAATTCAAAAGGATACATACATCCCAATGTTCACTGCAGCACTGTTTACAATAGCTAAGACATGGAAGCAACCTAAATGTCCATTGACAGAGGATGGATAAAGAAGATGTGGTGTGTGTGTGTGTGTGTGTGTGTGTGTGTATGAATACTACTCATCCATTAAAAGGAATAATAATGTCATTTGCAGCAACATGGATGGACCTAGAGAGTGTCATACTGAGTGAAGTAAGTCAGAAAGAGAAGAAGAAATATCATATGACATCCCTTATAGGTGGAATCTAAAAAAAATGATACAAATGAACTTACTTGGAAAACAAAGAGAGACTCACAGACTTAGAGAATACTTATGGTTGCTGGGGAAAGGAATAGTTAGGGAGTTTGGGATGGACATGTACACACTGCTATATGTAAAATGGATAATCAACAAGGACCTACTGTATAGTGTATTGAACTCTGCTCAGTGTTATGTGGCAGCCTGGAAAGGAGGGACATTTGGGGAGAAATTGCTAATCCTTCAGTTCAACTGAAATCATCACAACATTGTTCATCAGCTCTACCCCAATACAAAATAAAAAGTTAAAAAAATAGTATGATACTAGTACAAAAACAGAAATACTGGTCAATGGGACAGGATAGAAAATCCCAAAATAGCCCATATATCCATGGTCAATTAATCTACAACAAAGGAAGCAAGACTATCCAATGGAGAAAAGACAGTCTCTTCAATAAGTGGTGCTGGGAAAACTGGACAGTTACATGTAAAAGGAGATTAGAACCATACACAAAAATAAACTCAACATGGATAAAAGACCTAGATTTAAGACTGGATGCTATATAATTCTTTGAGGAAAACATAGGAAGAACACTCTTTGACAAAAATCATAGCAATATCATTTTTGGATTTACCTCCTAGAATAATGGAAGTATAAACAAAAATAAATAAATGGAACCTAATTAAACTTAGAAGCTTTTTGCACAGGAAAGGAAACAATAAACATAACAAAAACATAACCTAGTACCAAGAGAAAATATTTTCAAAGAAAGCAATTGATGAGGGGTCAATCTCCAAAATATACAAACATCTCATGCAGCTCAAAAAAAAATTTTTTTTTAATATGCAGATCTTAATAGACATTTCTCAAAAAAAAAAGACATAACACATGAAAAGATGCTCAACAATGCTAATTATTAGAGAAATTCAAATCAAAACTACAATGAGATATATTACCTCAGACCAGTTGGAATGGCCTTCATCAAAAAATGTAAACTGAAACAACCATTTATGGAGAACAGTACAGAGGTTTCTTTAAAAACTGAAACTAGAACTACCGTATGATCCAGCAATCCCACTCCTGGGCATCTATCTGCAGAAAAAAAGCATAATTCAAAAAGATATCTATGCTCCAATGTTCAGTGCAGCACTATCTATAATAGCCGAAACGTGGAAGTAATCCACAGAGGAATGGATAAAGAAGATGCGGTACATATGTGCAAAGGAATTCTTTCAGCTCTAAGAAGAATGAAACAATGCCATTGCAGCAACATAGATGGGCCTAGAGATAGTCATACTAAGTGAAGGAAGTCAGACAGAGAAAAGGCAAATATCATATGATATCACTTATATGTGGAACCTAAAAAATGATACAAATGAACTTACTTACAAAACAAAAACAGATTCGCTTCAAAAACAAACTTATAGCTACCAAAGGGGAAAGGGGGAAGGATAAATTCGGAGTTTGGGATTAATATTTATACACTATTATATATAATATATATATTTTAATATGAATTGACTTAGTATGCTTATATAAAATAGATCATAAATAAAGACCTACTGTATAGCATAGGGAACTCTAATCTGTAATAACCTATATGGGAAAAGAATCTGAAAAAATGGGTACATGTATATGTGTAACTGAATCACTTTGCTTTTCACCTGAAACTAACATTGTAAAATCAACTATATTCCAATATAAAATAAAAATTAAATATAAAAAGTTGTATTCCTTTGCAGTACCCTCTCCTTTGTTTTATTGGATTTCACACTCTTGTTGTCCATTCAGTTCTATCATCTGTCCACGTGCCTATCAGTTCAGAGAGTGGTGGTGAGATGACTGAACAGGAGGCAAGGAGGGAGGGCCAGCTAGCAGAGAAGGCAGAGGAGGTTGTGAACTTCGTGAATTAGTACCAGGAGCTCTGGTACTTGTCAGGGTCTAAGCAGCCCTTTCCAGAAGGAGAAGTGACTTGGGCCTGGCCCTCTGCAAGGATGGCTAGATCAGGTCAGATAATGCTATCAGGTAGCAGATCCTCCTGGACCAGCCAGGCCTCCAACAGGGTAGGCTCAAGCCATAGAACTGGCTCTTGAATCCCTCATCCTTGTTTCTGTACTGATGCATGAGCCGAACTAAGCCAAAGTTTTCCTATCAAGCTGCTCTCTGTGTGTTTCCCACTGAACTGCAAAGAACAATAACCAAGGAGGAGGCTCCCCATACCCACTGGAAGACCTGGAAACTCACCTGGGGGCAGGGAAGAATGGAAGAAGATTAAGCAATTTATCTTCTACTTACGACTCAGTATTGAACTTTGAGTCTGGAATGTAGTTTGAAGAAAAATATTTTCTTCTTAACAGATTGTCCTTGGGCAAAGAAGAATGTCAACAAACCTAAGAAAAAGCTTTATCTGCTATCTGCCCCTGCAGA
Organism: Aepyceros melampus; assembly: GCA_006408695.1. Lineage (NCBI taxonomy): Eukaryota > Metazoa > Chordata > Mammalia > Artiodactyla > Bovidae > Aepyceros > Aepyceros melampus. Next base: position 24,251 of record SJXQ01007326.1, on the reverse strand, counting down.
GGTGTTTTTTCCTTTCCTTTTCATTTCTCTAGCTTCATATATTGCTTTAGGTGAAAAAAATAGTGATTAATTTCAGGCACTATTGACTGTGAGCCATAGGTTTGCAAGATTCCTGAGGTGCCTTGTTTTCTCGGCCATAAAACAGAAATGTTGATGTTGTCTATTCAGGTAGGTAGTTTGAGTCATTTCAAGAGGGGATGTGGTGTTAATTCAGGTTGGGTGACCATTTCTTGAGCACGTACTATGTGCTAACGTACCGTTAGGTGCTAGAAGTATCAGTAGTGAAAAGAACATTGATCCCAAAGTGTTAAGACCTGGGTTTGAGTCCCAGCTCTACAGATTACTAGTTGTTATGTCACTGAGCTTTTCATAGCCTCAATTTCATCTGTAAAATGGGAATAACTTCAGCATATGAGATTGCTTCAAAATTACTATAGAATCATTAAAAAGGACTTCCCCTGCTAGTTTATTGAATCTGCCTGCCAATGCAGGGAACCTGGGTTTGACCCCTGGTCCAAGAAAATTCCACATGCCGTGGAGCAAGTAAGCCTGTGCTCCACAACTACTGAGCCTGCACTCTAGAGGCCAAGAGCTGCACCTAACCGAGCCCGCGTACTGCAACTCCTGAAGCCTGCGCACTGAGCATCTGTGCACTGCAATAAGAGAAGCCACCACAATGAGAGGTCTCTATACTGTAATGAAAAGTAGCTCCTGCTTGCAGCACCTAGAGGAAGCCCACACGCAGCAACAAAGACCAGCACAGCCAAAAATAGAAAATAATAATTTTTAACAAGTGTTTAAAAATCATAAAAAGCCATGCAGGTACAAGGTGCTATTCTCATAGCATTTGAACTATCCTCTCTTCCTTTATTGGCGTTTTCACATGGACTTTACTGTGTAGCCTGGGATCAGCACAGGGCCTGGCACATTCATGAAAAGAAGGGCATTAAAACCTGAAGATTCTTGGTCTTAGCATTTTGGTTTCAGTTCTCCCAGAACAAAGGTCCGTAAGGGTACACTAAGTGGTGAGGCAGGAGCTGAGCCATGTCTGTGCTGACTCACCCCAGGCCAGACCTGGGCACCAGTCCATATTCTCTAGCCTACTGATCACTGAATCTCTGAACTGTAGTCTTCGAGAAGTGCACATGTATCTCCCACTCTGCCCACCTCCCTGGGCTGCTTTGAAGATCAGACAAGATAGTAGATGTGTGTGCAATACAAATGAGATGTTTGCTTATCTCTCTTTATTTATCTGTACTTCTTTTCAACTAAGACTTATAAGGAAGTCTTACATTATTTTGCTAGCTTGCTAGGATCCTGTTCTCTTGGGGAACTACTTATGTAAAGATGAAAACAAGAGAAAAATAACCTTCTGAAACCCTTTCCTGGAAAAGACCACAGTAAATATAATGGGTCACAAGAGAGATAAGAATATTGTTGTGAAAGGGAGAAAAAGGAACTAATGACCAGCAGCTAGCAAGGAGGGTAGGAAAGACAGATAATGGGTGACCAGGAGCCCTTGGTTGATGGTGGAGCTGATCAGAGTGAATTCCAGTTGCTACAAAAACAGACCATCTTCCCTGGGAGGAGACAGCTGGCCCATCAGAAGGCAGGTCGTCTCCTCTTTCTTGGGCTTTGGCATTTGCTGGGGAAGGACCTCTGCTTTGCTGACTGCCACCTGAACTGTATCCTGGGCCGGCATGTGAGCCTTGACAGCAGGGCCCTCTTTGCAGATCAATAGCACCAGGCCAGGTGTGCAAACAAGGGAAGTTTGCAGACAAAAGAAATAGGGAATTTGGGTCACTGGACGAGCTCAGCAATGAATACCTGAGCTAAAAGTAGCAGCCATTCTAGTTAAATGAAGCCACTCTGGAATATGATCCAGTTTTCTAGACCATCCACTTGCTTAAAAAAAAAAAAAGGCAAGAAACCTGGATTTCCAAGTTGAGATCTAGTTTTACATGTTGGACAAGGCAATGGCACCCTACTCCAGTACTCTTGCCTGGAAAATCCCTTGAATGGAGGAGCCTGGTGGGCTGCAGTCCATGCGGTCGCTAAGAGTCAGACACGACTGAGCGGCTTCACTTTCATGCACTGGAGAAGGAAATGGCAACCCACTCCAGTGTTCTTGCCTGAAGAATCCCAGGGACGGGGGGAGCCTGGTTGGCTGTCGTCTATGGGGCTGCACAGAGTCGGACACAACTGAAGCAACAGGAGCAGCAGCAGCTGTTTTACATGTTAGAATTACCGTGTGGGGCCAAGAAGATGTATCCATGATTTGCTTGTTTGGCGTCTCAACTGTATCACAAACACACTTGTATTTATTTGTGTGAATTTCTTATAAGAACCATCAGCATAAACTCTATGTACCTGCTACTATTTCAGAGCATGCTGACCTCCTCCCTCTTAGAAAAGCTACTGTATGCCTAGCTGGGACAGAGGCACTATGGTGTAGCGGTTATGAGCTTGGACTCTGGAGCCCTGGGCTTGAATTACTGCTTTATCACTTTCCTACTGTGTGACTGCAGATAAGACACGTAATCTTTCTGAGCCTTGGATTTCTAATCTGACATGGAGCCAATTACACTTTATTCTTCAAAGGGGTATCTTTAGGATTCGATGAAATATATAAACTTAGTGGCATGCCTGACACATCAGTGAACACTGAATAAATGTTAAATATTCTCACTGTTAATAATTAGTAATAAGCTGTTGAGTAGTTAAGTTTTTCCAAGCATTTTAATTTAATCTACCAAACATTCTTCTTTGAAGCAGCAATTCTTTCTCATTTTCTAGTGTATACCCTTCAGAGCTATGGGCCCAGCCCAGGTCCTCAAATGTAGGATGATGATATTTATTACTATCAGCATCATCACTTCCACCATCATAACTATAACCATCACTGTCATCATCACTACTCCTTCATGAACAATATCATCACTTCCACCATCATAACTGTCATCCTTATCATCACCACCACAACTGCTACCATTATCACCATCATCTCTAGGGCTATTATTGAACACATATATTATGTCCCAGCTCCTATACTGATATTGGTACTTTTCACATCTATTGGGTTTATAGCCTCACAGCAACCCTAATAAGTAGGAACTGTCTTATCCCTATTTTAGGAGTGAGGATGACTGGGTGTTAAAGCATTAAACACTCAGCTCAAGGTCACCACTACAGAACATCTGGACTAGATTCAGACCCAGGCCCATCTGACGCCTAAGCCTGAGCTGTCTTCTTTATGTCAGGCTCCTGAACAATTTGGGAAACGCAAGTGATGGAAACTACAGATCATGCTTGGTGTTGCCTATCTTAGTGTTCTGAGGTGTGTGTCCCTTGGCATTTTGGTATAATACATTGTTATCATTTTGTCTTTTTCAGATGGCTGATGGCAGTTTATTTAAAACCAAGGACTGACAGTATGTTTATCAAATAGTTCTCTGAAAGGTTCCGGTTAGGGTTCTGTCATGTCTCTGAAGTCTGATGGTGGAGATCCAGCACAATATTTTCTGTGCCTGCCTAGGTATCAGTTCAGTTCAGTCGCTCAGTCGTGTCAGACTCTTTGCGACCCCATGAATCACAGCACGTCAGGCCTCCCTGTCCATCACCAACTCCCGGAGTTCACTCAGACTCACGTCCATTGAGTCTGTGATGCCATCCAGCCATCTCATCCTCGGTTGTCCCCTTCTCCTCCTGCCCCCAATCCCTCCCAGCATCAGGGTCTTTTCCA
>SJXQ01007326.1:0-20115 GCA_006408695.1 Aepyceros melampus | reverse complement strand
AGAAGTTAAATAAGCAGGGTGACAATATACAGCCTTGACGTACTCCTTTTCCTATTTGGAACCAGTCTGTTGTTCCATGTCCAGTTCTAACTGTTGCTTCCTGACCTGCATACAGATTTCTCAAGAGGCAGGTTAGGTGGTCTGGTATTCCCATCTCTTTCAGAATTTTCCACAGTTGATTGTGATCCACACAGTCAAAGGCTTTGGCATAGTCAATAAAGCAGAAATATATGTTTTTCTGGAACTCTCTTGCTTTTTTCATGATCCAGCAGATGTTGGCAATTTGATCTCTGGTTCCTCTGCCTTTTCTAAAACCAGCTTGAACATCAGGGAGTTCACGGTTCACGTATTGCTAAAGTCTGGCTTGGAGAATTTTGAGCATTACTTTACTAGCGTGTGAGATGAGTGCAATTGTGCAGTAGTTTGAGCATCCTTTGGCATTGCCTTTCTTTGGAATTGGAATGAAAACTGACTTTTCCAGTCCTGTGGCCACTGCTGAGTTTTCCAAATTTGCTGGCATATTGAGTGCAGCACTTTCACAGCATCATCTTTCAGGATTTGAAACAGCTCAGCTGGAATTCCATCACCTCCACTAGCTTTGTTCGTAGTGATGCTTTCTAAGGCCTACTTGACTTCACATTCCAAGATGTCTGGCTCTAGATTAGTGGTCACATCATCATGATTATCTGGGTCATGAAGATCTTTTTTGTATAGTTCTTCCGTGTATTCTTGCCACCTCTTTTTAATATCTTCTGCTTCTGTCAGGTCCAGACCATTTCTGTCCTTTATCGAGCCCATCTTTGCATGAAATGTTCCCTTGGTATCTCTAATTTTCTTGAAGAGATCTCTAGTCTTTCCCATTCTATTTCTTTCCTCTATTTCTTTGCACTGATAGCACACAGCAAAATACCATCTTTGAGAGGAGCCCCTATGGGGCAGGACAGCCACACTCCAGGGCAGGTTAATACCAAACATAGCCTTTTAAATAGATGCTGACCACCTTCCAGTTCATGTCCTCCACTGTGACTAATCCCCCTAGACAAGGCATTGTATCATAGATCTAACAGGAAGTCCTCTGTCTTGCATGATTTCCAAAAGGTGGGTTTCTTGTCAGCCTGAATTGACAAACTCTGCAATAAGCGTGTGACCTCCCTTCTCACTCTCACTCTTATCATCAAGATAAGCTGGTGAGGCCCCAGTGGACTTGCAGTTGATCGGTCCATAGCAGGAGGGCCAGGTCCTACGCTGAGCACCGGAGAGACACTAAAGATACAGAATTTAGAACCTTCGCCACTGTTGAGAGAAGAGATGAGGTTGGATGTATAAGCTGGGGCTGGCCTGAGGGTATGCACCTATCAGGATGCTCTATGTGCAAGTCTGATTTTGCACTTCGAGGAGCTGCATGGAAGCGAAAAAACTTAATCAGCAGACACAGCATAGCCAAGAGAGCAGCTTATCAGACATCTTCTGCCACAAACTTGCTATGTCAGCTTGCACTGGCTGCTTCAACTGGAGTCAGACTGTCTGGGCTTGATTCCCAGCTTTGCCACAGACTAGCTGTGTGACTTTGGCAGGCTGGTTAATTCCTCTGAGCCTTAGTTTTGTTTTCTGTACAAGAAGGACAGTAGTCAATTTTGCACAGAGTTGCTAGGAGAATTAAAGAGGATAATGCATGTGAAGTGCTTAACATTGTACCTTGCATACAGTTAGAGCTGAAGGAGGGTTTAGTAAGAATAATAAAAATTAAAACATGTAAATATTGTCATTAGTATGTTCCAGCGCTCTGTGCTAAGTTTCGTTCTCCTTTATAGATCCACTCCCTGGAGAAGGAAATGGCTACCCACTCTAGTATACTTGCCTGGGAAATCCCATGGACAGGAGCCTGGTGGGCTACAGTCCATGGGGTCACAAAGTCGGACATGACTTAGCGACTAAACCACCGCCACTACAGCTCCATTCACTCTCAGGATGACCGCATCCTCTCTTGACTTTAAACGCTATCTCCAAATTCATACCTCAGGTCTCATCCCTCTCCTGAGCTTCATACTCATCCCACACACACACCAGTGAATGCAAATGCCCACATCTGTGTCTATGTATGTGTATACATGTGTTATATATATACTCTTTTTCTTTCATAGACCTTAATAGGCCTTTAACACTCTCTAAGTCCCTCACCAAATTCTTGTTTATACCCCTACTCCACGAAACCTCTCCCACCTCAGTAATATCAGCCCCACCTTCCTTGATACTCAAGCCAAAAAGCTGGGAGTCACCCTTGATTTTTCACTTGTCTCCTATGTCAGTAATTCCCATGGACTCGATGTTCAGACCCAGCATCTGAGTACATCGTCACTGCCACCACATCCACTCTGTCCCAGCCATCATCCTACCTGCCCTGGATTATTGTCACAGTGTCATCCCTGCTCTCCTTGCTTTGGCCCTTGGCCTCCTGCAATCTACTCTCACACAACTACTGAAGGGATATTATTAAGACCTAAGTCAGGTCACATCACTGCCCTGCTCAGTACTTTATTACCCTGAGAATGAATCAAAGTTCCACGCGGCCCACAAAGTTCCTTGGCCCTTGCTCATAGTTTCATCTCTCATCACCCTAACCCTTCTCAATGAACTCTACTTGAAGCTACCATTCAGGGCTCCACACTGCCTGCTCATCCTGCCTGGAATGCTCTTGCCCCAGAGCTCATCCCCTACATGGCTCATCCCCTACCCTCTTGTGCTCCCTGCTCAAATGGTGCTAATCAAAGAGGCCTTCCACATCTACCCCATAAAGGAGAAACCACATCCCTTGTCCCTTGTCCTACTCTATCTTATCTTATTTTTCTTCATAGCACATGTCCCCTTCAGGCCTATCATATACTCTGTTGTTGTTATTTATTGCTTCTCTTTCGTAGGACAATATAAGCCCCATGAGCATAGGATTTTGTTTTGTTCATTGTTGAAGAGCATGTACACAATAGGTATACTCTATGTCTTATTATGAAGGAAGGACCATTGGAAGCTTCATTTTTCCTGTCTCCAAAGAGCAGTGATTGGGTTAGATACTCTTTAAACGACCCCTCCAGCTCAAACATTTCATCACTCTCTCAAGTCAGCAGAAATCCAATCAATGGCTCTCAGCTCATATATTTTAGCACAGTCATGTCACCCAGAAGACCAGAGTCCTTCATAACAAATTAAGCCATTTACCAATATCCCCACACCTCCCACCCAAGTTTCACGAACTGAATCAGATTACCCTTAAGAAGACAGTCTTGAGCAAATTTCAGACCTGCTCACTCTTAACCCCTGTGCAACCATCTCTTCTATGACATCTGCTCCTCCTCCCTACTTTGTACCTAAAGAGGCTGGCCCATGGACCACTCCGTCAGGGGTCCTTGCCTTCTGGCTTTGCTGGTTGGATTTGGCCTGTGGAAGCCGGAGATGAGGGGCAGGAAGCAAGAAGACCTGGCATATTTTGTCCCTGCTCCTTATTTTCTCTTCACTGTCTTCTAGCCACATTCCTCTGTGGCCCCAGCAACTGCCAGGCAGCCCTCCCTAGCTCTAGTTCCACTGGGCTCCCAGGACATCCTTTCTTTTAAGCTTTAGGGGTGAAAATGCCTTCTTCCACTTGCTGGTCCCTGAAGTTTCAACATCCTTTTTGGCTCCATTTACCCTATAAATGATTCCCTTATTAAAGTCTCTTCAATGAAAGACTATGAGTGGAATTCTGCATTCCATCTGCCAGTACTTTGACAGCTATGAGTGGATCTTGTTCCTTTGTGCTTTGAAAGGCATGTAAGTCGACATACGTGATGCTTTCTGAGTAAACACTTGAGACTGTGTGTGTGTGTGTGTGTGTGTGTGTGTGTGTATAGCCCACAGAATGGTTTAGAACAGGACCTAGAGATCTTTCACAATCCGAGGAGCAATCCATGCGTTCTTTTTACTTGATTCAACCCCCAGACCTGTGAAATGGAGACTACTTGAAGAAATGTCTATGGATTGACACACTGTGGAAGTTCCACTAATACACACTCCAGGGTGGGGGTAGAAAAATCCAGCTGAGTATTAATTTTATGTTCTTACTATTCAAAGGAAAAGCTTTAGTCATCCTCTTTACTGTATAAGTATGAAAAAATCACTCTGCATGCCTCTCTTGGGACAAGAGTTTTGAATTCCTTTCTTTATCTTTATTCAGAACAGTTCTGCACATTCCTGAAGAAACAAGCATAAATCCAGAGAGCTGGGTGACAGGGCAGTGGCAGAATGCCCGGAAACATATTATCATGTGTGCTAACCCTGTTTAAGAAAACAGATCATTTTAAACTTAAGTAGATTACTTTAAAAAACAAAGTGAAGCATAACCAAGGAGCCCTAACTGAGAGAATTTAAAACGAGACTATAATACAAACTAAATAAGAAAAGGAGGAAAAGGCAGGGGGAATATACTTGTGGGGAGGAGTAAAAGATTTAAAAATTCAAGTTGATAATCATGTAAATAGAGATGCAGACTTGGAGGACAGATGGGTGGACACACTGTAGAAGGTGAAGGTGGGGCAAATTGGGAGAGCAGCACTGGCATATATACACCAACGTGCGTCAGACAGACAGCTAGCGGGAGGCTGCCGTACCGCACAGCGAGCTCAGCTCAGTGCTGTGTGATGACCTAGAGGGGTGGGGGCAGAGAGTTAGAGGGAAGCTCAAGAGGGAAGGGATATATGTATACCTATAGCTGATTTATGTTGTACAGCAGAAGCTATCATAACATTGTAAAGCAATTATATTCCAATAAAAAAGAATAAAGTAATCAAGTAAAATGATCTTTTCTTTTGCCTTCATACTTTTGCTAGAGATAGGAGTACCTCTGAAAACATGCACATTTCAAAACAAGATATTCCAGCTAATCTGAGCTATCCAGCCAACACTGAAATAAAGAATGAGCTAGATTTCCCCATCTGGTAAAAGCATTAAATTCACAAATACAGAGCTGTGGGTAAGAAGGTTTTATAAACTAGAAGGTAGCAATGGTCTGTGCATGTTTATTTCACCTTTGCACGCTGCTGGACATGAAGAGCCTTCAAAACAGAATGGATCTGAGTTCACTAAATAATAAGCCCTTTAATGCCTTCTAGAGAAAGAACAAAGGGGAAAGGCCAAAAACTAGAACGAACACCTGATGAGGGGGAATAGCTCCCTCCTCCAGACCCCCTGATTCACCAGATACTACAGCACCAATGAGAGCCTTAGGTGGAGCTCAAAGCTGATCTGTGACTTGGGACATAGCCAGAACATACAGTTTCCCATTTCAATAGAGTCCTGAAAGCACCCTGTATTCCAAGATGAATCTCCATCTAGTTCTATAAGCAAGGCCATATGAGAATCTTTCTGAACATTCTGAACCTACTATTTATACTATTGCACACTGGGTCCTTCCTTGAATGAGGGTTCACGTGATATATCGCAGCTAGGACTCAGTGCTAAGGGTTTCCCTTTCCAGGCAAATTGGTAGTCCTCCTTTCCCTAGCAAACGAAAACTGACACATTATATTTATTCTTTATTTTCTCTTCTGAGTAAAGTCACTCATCTTTTTTTGTCTTAATAGACATGAATCTCAGAGCAAATATAATAATATTCAAAAAAATATATATTTAAATAGCAAGGCAACTCTTTCAATGCAAAGCTCTGTAGGAGTCCAAACATAAAATAGACATATGAGGTACTATTCTGAGGAGAGCAAAGACAGAAAAGCCCACAAATATGACCCCTTCTCATCTCCCTCATCTCTTGATGGCTTCTCAGTCTCCTCTTAGGGTAAAGAGGGTTTTTCAACCACAACCTAGAAAGTACATAATATAAAAGAAAATAATCCATACATTTGACTGTGTTAAATAAGTTTCTGCACTTTTTTTGAAAAGCCACCCCAAATAAAATTATAGTAGCAAGCAATCAACAGGGAGAAGATATTTGCAATTCTTATACCAAGCAAATGTGTTTCTGGATTATCTAATGAATTATGAATGAGCCAGAAGAAGATGAACCTACCAATTTAAAAAAATGGACAAAGTTATAAATAAGTAATTTCTGGAAGAAAGAAATTGACTGGCCAGTTAAGGTGTGGGAAGATGGTCAACCTTACAATTAATTAGGACATTATAATTAAAAGGCCACTATGGAGAACAGTATGGAGGAAACTTAAAAATAGGACTACCATATGAGCCAGCAGTTTCACTCCTGGGCATATACCAGAGAAAACTGTAGTTTGAAAAGAGACACGCACCCCAGTGTTTATTGCAGCACTATTTACAATAGCCAGGACATGAAAGCAACCTAAATGTTCATCAAAAAATCATCATGAAAAAAGTGTGGTACATATACACAATGGAATACTACTCAACCATAAAAAGAACAAAATAATGCTATCTGTAGCAAGATGGGAGAAGGCAATGGCACCCCACTCCATACTCTTGCCTGGAAAATCCCATGGACGGAGGAGCCTGGAAGGCTGCAGTCCATGGGGTCGCTGAGGGTCGGACATGACTGAGTGACTTCACTTTCACTTTTCACTTTCTTGCACTGGAGAAGGAAATGGCAACCCACTCCAGTGTTCTTGCCTGGAGAATCCCAGGGACGGGGGTGCCTGGTGGGCTGCTATCTATGGGGTCGCACAGAGTTGGACACGAATGAAGTGACTTAGCAGCAGTAGCAAGATGGATGGACCTAGAGATTGTCATATTGAGTGAAATAAGTCAGACAAATATGATTGCTTATATGTGGAATCTAAAAAGTAAAAGGGAGTACAAATGACCTTAACTACAAAACAGAAGTAGAGGCATGTATTTAGAAAACAAATGCTTACTAGTGGGTAAAGAGGGTAGAAATAAATTGGGAAGATTGGGATTGACATATACACACTACTATATATAAAATAAATAACTAATAAGAACCTCCTGCATAGCACAGGGAACTCTACTCAATACTCTATAGTGGCCTGTATGGGAAAAGAATCTTTAAAAAGAGTGGGTATATGTATACGTATAACTGATTCACTTTCCCGTATACGTGAAACTAAAACTACATTGTAAATCAACTATACCCCACTAGAAACTTTTTAAGTGGGGGAAAAAAAAGACATAATGATTCCAACAATAAGTGGAAATAACAGAAAACCTAGGGGGGGAAAAAGACATTTCCACATGTATCAGATAGGGAAATGTTTTAAAAGTTTGACAGTCGTTATTGTTGAGGACATTCTGATGTGCTGCTGGTGGGTGTACAAGTCAGGTGAGCCCCCTGGCAATGTCAAGAGAAGGTGCAGCTGCAGGGATGTGCACAGCCTACGTGTCATGAGTCCTCTCCTAGACTAGAGGTATTTACATCTTACCCAAGGTCTTCTCCTAGATGTAAGTTATTTACATATTACACAAAGTCTCCACATGCATGCAACAATAAGGCACAGGAGAGCTCATTAGAGTGGTTTTTGTGTAGCTAAAACTTGGAAACTCACTCAGTGTTGATCAATATGTAAATAAACTAGTTGGTCCTTTCTTTAGAATGTTATTCAGCAGTTAAAACAAACAACTTAGATCCATATATATCAACATAAACAGTGAAAACACAATATAGAATGGAAAGGCACACTGCAGGATAAAAGGTACAGTGCACTTCCATCTGTGTAAGGCTAACACACTAACACGACGTTACAATAATACACTCCATACATCACAATACACTATGTCACACGGGTAGAGGCATATGTAGCACCAGTATAGAAACCTGGACAGAAGGGATGTGCATTCTGCTTTCTATTCCTAAACAGAAGTGTTTCAGGTACAGTGGTTACCTCTTAGGCCCAAGAGGGGATGAGAGCTAGCCAGGCACAGGAGGACTACAGCAAACCTGGGACATCTTTGTTTTTATCATAAAAAGAATAGATTTGAGTCAAATATGGCAAAAGCATTTACATTAGTGAAATCTAGATGACAGGTAGATTGATAATTGTCATATTATTCTCTGTTCTAATTTTTTATAACAAAAATAATATACTTCAATGAAAACTACTACAATTAGGAAATCGAGTAACCCCAGCCATGATTTCTGGAAGACACAGGAAAGACACAAAGTGCAAAGGGATTTCTTTCCCTTTCATGAGCCAACACTTGACCTTCTACCCTCATTGCAGAAGTCTTGCAGTGTATATGCTCCAGTCTCTGTGTTTGGAATGACATGACATACATAAAGGTCCTAGCATGGCGTGTGACACAAGGCAAGCATGTTAATTTCCATCCCACTTGAAAGCTTTTCTGCGGCATTATATGGGGAATTTGAATAATAAATAGTGACATGGTTGTCCTTCATGTCCCTAGTCACTTGGCACTTCAATAGGTCAGAAGTCCAGGGGGCTTGGCCATGGGTCACATGAGATCAGAATTAAGGTGTTTGTCTCCCCGGGGTCTAGGGGAGAAGGCACATTCAGGCTCATGCAGGCTGAGCTCAGCTGATAGGGTCAGCTCCACATGGTTTTAGGATCAAGTCCTGTTTCCTTGCTGGTTTTCTCAGGGTTGTTCTCAGCTCCTAGAGGCTGCCCACATTCCTTGGCTCACTGCCCCTTCATTTTCAAAGTCAGCAACAGTGGGGTGAGTCCCTCTCATGCTTTGTGTCTCTCCTGCCTCTTACTGACTCTTCCTCCTCTACTTTTAATGGTCCATGTGATTACATTGGACCCACAGATAATCAAGGATAATTTTTCCATCTCAAGGTCTGTAACCTTAATTACATCTGCCAAGCCCCTTTCTGCCATGTAAAGTAACACATGCACAGGTTTGGGGGTTAGGATGTGGACATCTCTGGAGAGCCATTATGCTGCCCACCATACCACCTATTCAACTATTATGGGACCATCAACAACAATGATTAAAATAGTAAGGCAGTGTTACAGATGACAAAATACAGGCCCAGTAAATCTTGGCTCCATGATAAGAAGTCAAGGAGTCTGACTCCAAAGACCATGCTCTTAACCACTATGCCACTGCAGAAGTGCTTGATCTGCTCATTCTGGAATTTGTAGCGACAACAGATTGCTGTCTCAGCTCTGATTTTCACTGTGCCTTGCTAATGTCCTTATAGCACTCTGATACAGAAATGAGGCCTCAGAATGGGACCTGGAGAGATGCGGTTTGAAAGTCCTTTCCATTTAAAGAGAAAATCTGAATTCTTTTATTCACAAGATAATGATAAAATCATGGAATTAGGGCCTTCAGTATGTCACTACACACATAGGATTGGACATAGAATCAAATTTAACTGTGTTAATCATAGAAAATGCTCAAAATTTTCTATGAAAACAGCTGATAATAGACTAGGAATAAATTACTATTTATCAAGCCCCTGAAAATACCAAGCACTGCACTAGACACCTGGATAAAACTCCCACCTCATCTTATAGAAGCTTACATTCTATGGGTTGCTGGGAGATTGACAATAAACAATATATTGTACTGAAAATAATATATATATTAATTATATCATTATATGTGAGTGTGTGTGTATATATATGTATATGTGTGTGTATATATATATATATATGCTATGTCAGAAGGTGATAAGTGCTTTGGAAAAAAACAGAACAAGATAAGAAAGACCAGGAGTGGTACATGGACAAGTTTCAGTTTTAAGTGGGAAAGTCAGGTAGGATTCATCTAGACAGTGCTATTTTAGCAAGGACTTACAGGAGGCAAAAGATATTAGGGGAAAGAATATTTCAGGCATAAGGGATCTCCAGTGCAAAGACCCTAAGGTAGGAGCATGTCTTGGGTGCTTGAGGAAGACCAAGAAGTCCAAGGTGTCTGCAGGAGAATTAAGAAGGAGAACACAGCAGGAGAAGAGTCAGCAAGTAGAGAGGCCAAACGATGCGGGACTGTGGCTTTAACCCTGAGCAAGTCACTGGAGGACTGCCATCTGATTTGTTCCAAGTGGATTGGAGTGGCTGCTGTGTTGAGAATAGACTATAGGGAGAAACCTAACCTGCCTCCTGAGAAATCTGTATGCAGGTCAAGAAGCAACAGTTAGAAATGGACATGGAACAACAGCCTGGTTCCAAATCGGGCAAGGAGTAGGTCAAGGCTATATATTGTCACCCTGCTTATATGCAGGGTACATCATGCAAAATGTTGGGTTGGATGAAGCACAAGATGGAATCAAGATGGCTGGGAGGAATAACTGAGGAATAACCTCAGATATGCAGATGATACCACCCTTATGGCAGAAAGTGAAGAGGAACTAAAAAGCCTCTTGATGAAAGTAAAAGAGGAGAGTGAAAAAGTTGGTTTAAAATTCAGCATTCAAAAAACCAAGATCATGGCATCTGGTCCCATCACTTCATGGCAAATAGAGAAACAATGGAAATGGTGAGAGACTTTATTATTTGGGGCTCCAAAATTACTGCAGATGGTGACTGCAGCCATGAAATTAAAAGATGCTTGCTCCTTGGAAGAAAACTTATGACCAGTCTAGACAGCATATTAAAAAGCAGAGACATTACTTTGCCAACAAAGTCTGTCTAGTCAAAGCTATGGTTTTTCCAGTGGTCATGTACAGATGTGAGAGTTGGATTCTAAAGAAAGCTGAGCACCGAAGAATTGATCTTTTGAACTGAGGCATTGGAGAAGACTCTTGAGAGTCTCTTGGACTGCAAGGAGATCCAACCAGTCAATCCTAAAGGAAATCAGTCCTGAATATTCATTGGAAGGACTGGTGTTGAAACTGAAACACCAATACTTTGCCTCCTGATGTGAAGAACTGATTCATTGGAAAAGACTCTGATGTTGGGAACAATTGAAGGTGGGAGGAGAAGGGGATGACAGAGGATGAGATGGTTGGATGGCATCACTGACTCGATGGACATGAGTTTGAGAAAGCTCCAGGAATTGGTGATGGACAGGGAAGCCTGATGTGCTGTGGTCCATGGGATCACAAAGAGTTGGACACGACTGATCGACTGAACTGAACTGAATGGATAGGGCGAAAAGTAGAAGCAGGGTGGCTGGTAATCCTGGCAGGCCCAGACCATGTAGTAATAACTGGAGAGTCTGAAGTCTGGTTCTCTTTTCAAGATAATATGCTGATGGACTGGTTAGAGTCTTTAGCAATGAAGGTGGAAAAGACTACATGTAGAACAGGTTTGGTAGGGATGGGAGTGAGTGGAAGGGGAAAATAGGAGTTCATCTTGGACATGCTGAGTTTCAAAATGCTTGTTAGACATTCAAATTGAGTTGGTTGTTGGTTATGAGGCTGAGGCCCAAGAGAGAGGTCTGGACTGGAGATAGAATTCCTAGAGTCATCAACATAAGATTAAAGTAAAATGAGAGTTGTGGGGGGTCCCTGGGGCACCTCAACTTTGTAGAGAAGAGGAGAAACAAGCAAAGGAGACAGAGCATGAGAAGGTAGGAGGAAAACCAAGACAGAATGGTGTCCTATAAACACATATTAAAGCTGAATACTGACCACTGGATTTAGCAATGTGGAGATCACTGGTGACCTGAAGAGAGCTCTTTTCTAGGGTTGGGGAAGCTGGGGAACTAGGCTGGATTGGCCTTAAGATTTCATGGGAGGGGATGAATTAGTCTCCACGTAAAGACAACTGTTTGGAGGAATTTTATCACTGAAGAGAAAATAGAGAAATCGGGTATAGCCTTGGGGGATTTGGAGGCTATTAATATTATTATTAAAGATAAGAAGAACAATGGCACATTTGTTGGCTGATGGGAATGATCCAATAAAGAAAGGGAGGGAAGAACTGCTGAAGTACTGTCTTTAATTGGCCAGAGGGGATTAGGTCAAGGACACAGAAGAGAGAGAGTGCATTTAGATAGGACAGGAGAAGAGTACTGTCCAGCAGCGGGGCTGAGGAAAATGAACTCTTGAGTGACTTGTATTTTCTGGTCAAAGAGGATTCTTCTCTCTCCATGAGGTCACCATGCTGGCAGCTGCAACATTCAGTGTCTGGAGTCTAGAGTCTTTTAGTGACCTCAATATTCTTTTGTTAGAACCAAGCTGCCTTAAGTCTTTCTATCTGTTCAGTTTTTTGTTTTTATTTTTCCAGAGAAAGTTCACGTAGCAGGATAGAATGTCAAAACTTACTGGGCAAAAGTAGCTATCTGATTCCCTTCTGGACCCAGAACTAGATTATTTAAAAGACAGAATATACATGCACTTAATGCTCTACCAGCAAAGGAGGGGCACTAAAAGAGAGAGATGCAAAAAGGGCAGAGAAGAATTCAGGTTAATCACATTTATTCAGAATTTTGCCATCTCTAAAGCCAAATGATGTTATTTTGATTTCTGACTGCATATAAATTTTCTGTTTTACAGTTACGCACTGCTTTATGGTTATGGTGTCTAAAAAGGTATTGAAGACATGGATGGGTGCCTTTGCTTATAGTGCATAGAGAAAACACATCATTCTCTAGTTGACCCTCTCAGTGAGGTTCCTTCACTTGATGAAATAGTCAAGCATTTATGTTCTTTCTTTCCAAATTACATTATCCAGAAAAGAATTGGCAAGGGTGGACAGTGGACTTGCCTTCCCCTAATGGTGACAGGGGCAAGTTTATGGAAGAGGAGGGTAAACATCAGGGTATTAACAGGAAAGGAAACAGAGAGGGGCAGCTGGCAGTAAGAGAGAACAGGAGTAAATTCAGTTCCCACTTGCCATGTGCTAAAAAGAGAAATAACCCACAGTTCCTGCCTTGAGTATCTGATGGGTTAGAACAGGTTCTCAGCATCTTCAGTCAGTCAGTTCAGTTGCTCAGTCACGTCTGACTCTTTGAGACCCCACAGACTGCAGCATGCCAGGCTTCCCTGTCCATCACCAACTCCCAGAGCTTGCTCAACATCTTATCTATTAGATAGTGTAGGGTTGGCAGAACAGTCCAATTGAGTTATGGAGAAACGTGAAGGTCTTTTTGGCCAAGCCTGTATTTCACATGCTCCACCATTCAAGTTATCAGTAAGGGTACTTCTGGACTATGATAAGATACTTTGCAGAAGATGTATAGTTCTGAGCTCAGAATTTACACATTTCCCCTTTTCTTCACTGCCCTCTGTGAGGACATTGTTGCCAGCCCTCCCATCCTCACCTCTCACTTCCCCAGAGCATAATACACTCATGGAGTTAGGTTGATATTGATCCATCCCCAGCTCTAGGACTTAAGCACATCTGTTCTCATTCTGTTTGGTATAGGAAAAGGAGTGTGACCTCTCTTTTCCTGGAGAGAAAACCAGGACTGTGGCATAATGGTTGGGGTGAAGTGCCGGGGGAGGAAGACAAGTTCTTCCTTGACATGTGGTACACAGTGTGGATGTGGGACCTAGAACTGCTAATGTCATTTTGCCATCATGAGTGACATAAGCTTGAGATGAAGCCAGTAGAGCAAGAGCACTGCAGCCCAAAGGAGCTAGGGTCAGACACAAATATGCCAAAAGTTCATACAGCATACATACATGTGTGTGTACACGTACATATTTTTATATATTAGTTACAGAAGCTAATACATTCCTTTTATCGTCATTTAACCCAGTGGCAACTGGGTGTTGGGAACTTGGCACCAAAAGCACTGTACACATAACAAGTCTCTCAACACTGTGGCCAAGAACCTCCAGTGTAGACTAAGTCCAAATACAGTACTAGTTTGACAAAGAAAACAATTATGTGCTCATAACAGCAACTATTATTATAATATTATATAGGTTATAACATGTCATATATAAGTATATACTAAATGCCCAAGAATTGATGTTTTTGAACTGTGGTGTTGGAGAAGACTCTTGAGAGTACCTTGGACTGCAAGGAGATCCAACCAATACATCCTAAAGGAGATCAGTCCTGAGTATTCAGTACAAGGATTGATGCTGAAGCTGAAACTCCAATACTTTGGCCACCTCATGCAAACAGATGACTCATTGGAAAAGACCCTGATGCTGGGAAAGATTGAAGGCAGGAGGAGAAAGGGACGACAGAGAATGAGATGGTTGGATGTCATCACCGACTCAATGGACATGAATTTGAGCAAGCTCCAGCAGTTGCTAATGGACAGGGAAGCCTGGCGTGCTGCAGTCCACGGGGTTGCAAAGTCAGACATGACTGAGCAGCTGAACTGAACTGAAGCTCCCTACATACGAACCTTCTAGGTGCAAACTTTCAAAGATGCAAATGTGGGACTTCCTGGTGGCACAGTGGATAAGAATCTGCCTGCCAATGCAGGGGACACAGTTTCAGTCCCTGGTCTGGGAGGATTTCACGTTCCACAAATCAGCTGAGCCTATGCACCACAACTACTGAGCCCAAGCTCTAGAGCCCAGGAGCCGCAACTACTGAGCCTGTGTGCTGCAAATACTGAAGCTCGAATGCCCTCGAGTCGCACACCACAGCTACTAAGCCCACAGCTCACGTGGCGCAACTACTGAAGGCTGCACACCTACAGCCTGGACTCTGCAACAAGGGAAGCCCCTGCAATGAGAAGCCCATGCACCACAATGAGGAATAGCCCCTGCTCACTGCAATGAGAGAAGACTACGTACAGCAGCAAAGACCCAGGGCAATCAAAAATAAGAATAACAAATAAACAAATAATATTTAAAAACAATATAAAAAATGCAAACATGTTTGCATGTCCAATCATGTAAGCTCAGGTGTTTGTAAGATAATTGTACTGTAAGGCTAAGGATGCTTTCTTTATTTTTTGTTTTTTTTTTTTTTAATGTATTATTTGTGTGAAAAGTATTATGAACTGACTACAGTACAAGGGGCATCCCTGGTGGCTCAGACAGTAAAGAATTTGCCCGTGGTGCAGAAGATTCAGGTTTTATCCCTGGGTTGGGAAGAACCCTTGGAGAAGGGAATGGCTACCCACTGCAGTAATCTTGCCTAGAGAATCCCATGGACGGAGGAGCCTGGCTGTGGCCCATGGGGTCGCCAAGAGTCAGACACAACTGAGACTAACACTGTCACTGCCACAGGACAGTACTATGTAGTTGATGGTGTTAGTTGGGTACCTAGGCTAACTGTTGGATTTACAAACAAGTTGGATTTACAAACGTACTCTTGGAATGGAACTTGTTCGTATGTAGGGACTTAATGTATTATATACAGATATGTAAGATGCAAAAGCAAATGGCAGCATTTAGAAAGACGTCTTGGGATCAAGGTGGCGATGACAGTGGTAACACAAGACAGAGAATGAACATGAAAACTCCAGACAAGGTAACACTTAATAATTGTTCATCGGCTCTAAAATATATAGTTACCAGAGAGGTCTTCCCATCATAAAGCTATATATAGTATGGGAGAGGTGTTGCTAGAAGAGAGAAAGTCCCCACAGATAAGAGACTGTAGATCCAGACAGGAAATACTAAAACATCTCTGGTGCTAAGTTACTTCAGTCGTGTCCAACTCTTTGTGACCCTAAGGACTGTAGCCCGCCAGGCTCCTCTGTCCATGGAATTCTCCAGGCAAGAATACCGGAGTGGGTTGCCATTTCCTCTTCCAGGGGATCTTCCCAACCCAGGGATTGAACCCAAGTCTCTTATATCTCATGCATTGGCAAGTAGGTTCTTTACCACTAGGGCCACCTGAGAGGCCAAACATCTCTGGACTAACCAGCAAACTGACGCTCAGTGTGGCTGACATACTACGACCATCTCGGAGGCCCTGGGGTATTAATGTCACTAGTGTGTAGAGTAAACATTTGGTCATTAACAGAAAAATGAGTGTCTCAAACACACAGGCAGCTAGTTTGCATGACAATGGTGTGTTTAAATTAGCATGTTAGAGGGTCCTCCAGAGAACACAGTACCTGAGGATCCATCAACTTAGTTGATTCAGTAAGACATGCCACCTTTATTTAGTTGCATACTTTTAACTACAATGTTCACATCCTTTAAGAAAAATCTTTTTCCCTCCCTCCATCTCAGTTCTCCTTTTATTTTTCCATTCCTCTTCCTTATGTGTGGATGCTTGCCTTTATAAGTAGAGTTTCTCATTGATACTTGAGGTCATTTTGCTCTGGGGCCTCAGGATTGTGCAAGCTCAGCCTGCATGGCTCTAGGCAGGTTCTTGAACTTGACTGCATTCAGGAGATTTTTAATATTTCCTGGAAATTGCTTGAGTCAGCTCAGAAATCAATGATAAGACATATCCTGTAAGCCTGTGTACAACATGTGGGCAGAGTAAAGATAAAGCAATTTTCCAGCTGTTTAAATCATGAGCAAAGGAGTCCCTTCAGCGAGTTCCCTTGTGTAGGATAGAAAGTTAAGGCAGGATGGAGTGGGCAGGACGCTTGCATGATGCCTGGAAAATGAAGTGGGAGAGAAGACCGTGTGGTTGTGGGAAGGCCCCTGAGCGCTGAGAGGACAGATCCCAGGAAAGAGGTAAGCCTACAGTCAGACCAGAAAGTCCCCCAGTTTTCATTTTTCCAAACACATCTTTGTTAGCATATAAGCTATGAGAAAAGAAAAGTACAGTGTGCTTGGAACACTCAAAAGAACAAACTGTTTGAGCTTTTCTGTCTCACAAATCCCATATTCTACCTTGCAGTTCTAAGACTGGAGATGAACAGGGTTACTCAGTTCAGATAAGTGGCTGAGTAATGTTCCAAGTGCTCAGATATCTTGGGTACAGGAGAAATCAGAAATCTTGACCCTCCACTTCGCACAGAGCTTTACTGAGTCTCCCTGGGTTTGAGGACCCTCGGGGGATCAACTACGTTCTTTTCCCCTCCCCCTCTCCTTCCTCCTGCCCTCCTTTCTGCCATTCATTCAAACAGCTCAGGGACCACGGATCACTGTCAGATACTATGATAGGTGATGGGAATAAAAGGATGACTAGGCATGGTTTCTGTCCCAGAGGACGGCATTCCCTAGTTGAAGAGCCAAAATATGACTAGATGAGTTATAATATAGAAAGATGATTGTTATGAAGAACATGGAACAGTGGGAGTCCGAGCCTGCTGTGGGGTGCATTTCTAGCTAAGGTACGGTAGGGAGCACCTCATCAAATACCTCTACAGAGCCAGGCATCCAAGAGATCATCAACTACCAGGAAGTTCTAATACCAAGAATAATATTTTAGCTGGCAGAGAAATACCCTCAGGCAGAGGTTTGAGGAGTTGGTGTTACAAAATTGCCAAATTTCCTCTTATAGACTGTTGATTGGAAAGGAAACTGGCACTGTTTTTTATTTGCCCTTTTTTTTTTTTTTGAAGAGAGAAGTAATCTGGCAGTTTTTCTATCAAAATAAGAGTGGGCATAAAAATATACATCTTTGACCCTGCAATTCTATTTTTAAGAAATATGTTCCAGATACATTCTGAAGAATGTATGAGGATAAATGTATAACTTAGCTCACTAAAACATTTGTAATAGTGAAGCTTATGAAAGACCTAACTAATATAGATGAATGGTTAAATAAATTATTAAATACTATGCAGCACTTTAAAAGAATAATATAGAGATCTAAGTGGAAAGAACTTGTTCAGTACAAAAAGCATGATGCAGAATACTTTATAGAGTCTAATACCAATGACGGTTTTTAAAAACTCTCCACACATACACATACATTCTATTTTTCTATATATCTGTCTAGAAAGAAGCATAGAAAGATGTTCACAAGTTAATAGCAGCTATTTCTAGGGAAGAGAATAAGGCTGAAGTAGGAAAGAGGATGGGTGGAATGGATATTCATTTTTCCACTACCTATTGCTATGTCATTTGAATTATTTTTATACTGAGCATGCATCTGTAATCTCTCTCTGTGTTACTCTTCCTATAACATAAAAATGACATTTCAAATTCCAATGGCTTCAAAAATACCACTTTGGGCAGGAGGCAGGAACAGAACCTCTAGTGAAGTGGTGAATGGTTGGCAAATTTCAGCTGCACAGAAGTGGCTTCTGACATTCTGCACATTCCCCAAAGGGAGAAGGCCTCAGACTTGCTCTTTCACAGTCAAACTCAGGACTCTAGGGAGTCAGCAAAGATTATGTGAATGTGTGAAACCTCTGAGCTGAGCTTCTGGTTCTGTCCATGTGGTGCCATAGGGACAATCAGAAAAGTGGAAAGTTCAGTCAATTGAACCAGCTGCTTCAACTATAAAACTGGGCTCATCCCTTCCCCATATGGATCAGTGACAGCATCAGTCAAACCAGTTATGCTTGTTGGCATGCAGACAATAAGCCCAGTTATTAGACAGAAATGTTCCCTTTCCCACCAATAGCTACCCCTTTTTGCACAGGCAGAACCAAAAGCATGCATGGCACTCTATGGCTATTAACTTAAGTTGTTGGCTTACCCTTTGTTCAAAAAATGTTTGAAGCTGCTTCTTGGCAGGAGTGTGGAGGGGGCCCAAGGATTTCTCAGCAGGAGATGAAAGCAATCCAGCTTGCAGGCAGGCAGGCAGGCACGGAGGAAGAGAGTCAGCCAGAGCTGGATCTGCACCGTCCGCTCTTGCAGGCTCTGTGACTGGGCAAGTGCCTCCACCTCTCTGGGCCTTTCTGTCCTCATCTGCAGAAGAGGAGCATGTTTTGCCATTCAGTTGCTTTCTCTAAGAACTAAATACACCTTAGCAATATGCCAGCCACATCATCCCCGTGTTATTATAAGTATACTGAAGAAAAACATTTGTGTTTGTTATTAAAGCATAATATCCTTGAAATTATCATCTGGTCTACAGCTTTCATTCTCATTTGACTTTTTCAGTTCAGCAAAGGCCTCTTTTCTGGCGAGAGAAATGTCTTGGATTTCAGGTTCAAGGCAGTTTGGTTTTTGGGTGGGGTGGGCTCAGTATAGTCTGGGGCATCCTAGTTGGAGTCTGTTTCCTGCAGCTTGCCCATGTCTTCAAAATATCTGGTAAATACCAAAAGCAAATTTCACCGAGCTGGTAATTCCAGGGGAAACAGAATTTCAGACTGTTTACCAAGACTCCCAGGTAGGCACTAAACTATTTGGTCTGATTTTTACCACTGGGGACAAGTTTCCTTTTGAGTTCTCCCAATTCTCCTGCTGCAGAAGCAAGAATCCTTTTGGGGTTAGAGCTCTGGCAGTTCTGTGGGCTTTGCAAGCCCCACACATTTCTTGGTCCTCTCCAGAAGGCTGGAGTAACAGGAGCAGTATAAAAAGTATATTCAGTTTTCTGTGTCTGGAAGCAGACCAACCCGAAGTATGGGAAATAGCAGACTGTATTAAAAGACCAGCTGAGAACACCACTTTTATACAGATAGAGGGAGAAAGGAACAATTTATGAATGTGGCTGTACCCTTGCTGAGTTGAGCTCCCCATCAGTTAGTACCTGGTCACATGGCTGGGGCAACCATCCAGATGGGCAGGAAAGTCATCTCACCCACCTGAGGGATGGATGAGGGGACAGAGAAAGGTCATCCCTCTGGTCGACAGCAGAGCATGGATTTCATCTGTGCTGTTCAGCCCTCAACTCTGAGCTCTGAACCTTTGGGATCATGGAAAGTCCAAGGGACCCTGTCAGAGTGGTCCGATCAGCTGGTAACTTTGAGCAAGCAGTTAAACCTGTCTTCAGCCTCAGTTTCCCCATCAGTAAGAATGGGAATCAGAAGAAGCTCTCCCTCAGAACCCAGGTGTATGGATTCAGTGATTTAATATACCAAGAGGTTATCAACAATGTCTGTATACAGTAAGTGCTCACATGTTGTTATTTATGGGTGTGATGATTATTCCCCTTCATGGATCACAGCCTTGCCATGGTGAAGGGACTTGCCTAACTCAATGAAGCTGTGAGCCACGCTGCACAGGGCCACCCAGGATGGATGGGTCACAGTGAAGAGTCCTGACAAGATGGGGCCCACTGGAGGAGGAAGTGGCAACCCACTCCAGTGTTCCTGCCTCTAGAGCCCCGCCTGGTTCAGTTCCGTTCAGTCGCGCAGTCGTGTCTGACTCTTTGCGACTCCATGAATCGCAGCACACCAGGCCTCCCTGTCCATCACCAACTCCCGGAGTTCACTCAGACTCACGTCCATTGAGTCCATGATGCCATCCAGCCATCTCATCCTCTGTCGTCCCCTTCTCCTCCTGCCCCCAATCCCTCCCAGCAT
>SJXQ01007325.1:615460-657833 GCA_006408695.1 Aepyceros melampus | reverse complement strand
TGGTCATGTATGGATGTGAGAGTTGGACTGTGAAGAAGGCTGAGTGCCGAAGAATTGGTGCTTTTGAACTGTGGTGTTGGAGAAGACTCTTGAGAGTCCCTTGGACTGCAAGGAGATCCAACCAGTCCGTTCTGAAGGAGATGAGCCCTGGGATTTCTTTGGAAGGAATGATGGTGAAGCTGAAACTCCAGTACTTTGGCCACCTCATGTGAAGAGTTGGCTCATTGGAAAAGACCCTGAAGCTGGGAGGGATTGGGGGCAGGAGGAGAAGGGGACGACTGAGGATGAGATGGCTGGATAGCATTACAGACTCGATGAACATGAGTCTGAGTGAACTCCAGGAGTTGGTGATGGACAGGGAGGCCTGGCGTGGTGCAGTTCATGGGGTTGCAAAGAGTCAGACACAACTGAGTGACTGAACTGAACTGAAGGTATATCCAAGAACAGTGATGACCTGAAAACTAATATTATTAAACATCTTTTAAAATGGTAGGCATTGTGTTCCATCCTTTACACATGTTATTGAATTTAATCCTCAGAACAAGTCTGTGAAATGTTATTATTTCCAATTTAAAGATTAGACTTGTTAAAACAACGAGATACTATTATGGTCCTATCAGAGTGGCCAAAGTCTAAGACACTGATAGCATCAAGTGCTGACAAGGACGTGGAACAACAGCAACTCTCTGTCGAAAGTGGTACAGCCACTTTGGAAGGCAGTTTGGCCATTTCTTATAAATATACTCTTGGCATATATCATCCAGCAATTGTGTTCCTTGGTATTTACCCAAATGAATGAAAAACTTACGTCCATACAAAAACCTGCACATGGAATACTCACTACAGCTTTATTCATAATGGTCAAAACTTAGAAGCAACCAAGCTAGCCTTCAGTAGGTGACTGACAATGGGATATTATTCAGTGCTAAAAAGAAATGAGTTGTCAAGTCATGAAAAAAATGGATAAATCTTAAATGCATATGGTCTGGAAGAAACACAAGCTGGAATCAAGATTGCTGGGAGAAATATCAATAACCTCAGATATGCAGATGACACCACCCTTATGGCAGAAAGTGAAGAGGAGCTAAAAAGCCTCTTGATGAAAGTGAAAGAGGAGAGTGAAAAGGTTGGCTTAAAGCTCAACATTCAGAAAACAAAGATCATGGCATCCAGTCCCATCACTTCATGGGAAACAGATGGGGAAACAGTGGAAACAGTGTCAGACTTTATTTTTTTGGGCTCCAAAATCACTGCAGATGGTGACTGCAGCCATGAAATTAAAAGATGCTTACTCCTTGGAAGGAAAGTTATGATCAACCTAGATAGTATATTCAAAAGCAGAGACATTACTTTGCCGACTAAGGTTCGTCTAGTCAAGGCTATGGTTTTTCCTGTGGTCATGTATGGATGTGAGAGTTGGACTGTGAAGAAAGCTGAGCGCCAAAGAATTGATGCTTTTGAAGTGTGGTGTTGGAGAAGACTCTTGAGAGTCCCTTGGACTGCAAGGAGATCCAACCAGTCCATTCTGAAGGAGATCAACCCTGGGATTTCTTTGGAAGGAATGCTGCTAAAGCTGAAACTCTAGTACTTTGNTGAACTGTGGTGTTGGAGAAGACTCTTGAGAGTCCCTTGGACTGCAAGGAGATCCAACCAGTCCATTCTGAAGGAGATCAACCCTGGGATTTCTTTGGAAGGAATGCTGCTAAAGCTGAAACTCTAGTACTTTGGCCACCCCATGCAAAGAGTTGACTCATTGGAAAAGACTCTGATATTGGGAGGGATTGGGGGCAGGAGGAGAAGGGGACGACCGAGGATGAGATGGCTGGATGGCATCACTGACTCGATGGAGGTGAGTCTGAGTGAACTCCGGGAGATGGTGATGGACAGGGAGGCCTGGTGTGCTGCGATTCATGGGGTCGCAAACAGTCAGACACTACTGAGCGACTGAACTGAACTGAAGCAAAAGAAGACAATCTGAAATAGTTACACATTATACAATTTCAGTAATATGACATTCTGGAAAAGGCAAAACTATGGAGCCAGTAAAATGATCAGTTTTTGCCAAGGATTAGTCAGGGTGGAATGAATAGGTGGAGCATAGATGATTCTTAGGGCAGCAGAATATTTTGTGTACTAAATGGTTGATATATGTCATTACATATTTTTCCAAACCCATAGAATGTACTGCACCAAGAGTAAACCCTATTGAAAACTATGGACTTGGGTGATAATAATGTGTCAGTGTAGGTTCATCAATTACAACAAATGTACCACTGTGTTGGGGGATGTTGATAGTGGGAGAGGCTGTGCATGTATGGGAACAAAGGATATCACGTACTTTCTGTTCAGTTTTGCTATGAATCTAAAAATTCTCTAATAAATAAATTCTATTTTAAAAAGTACTCCCTCAAAAAGAACACACACTTTCCCCAAAATATGAAGCAATGTAAGTTAGGGAACTCACCAAATCAAAAACCTTCTGTAATCTCTGACTTTATTTATTATCAAGACATCTTTGTGCTTTCTGGGGTTGGCATGGTATCTAGATTTCCCTTAAGCACATGATTAGATAGTTCATTTTGAATCTTCATGTGGTTATTTATTTTTTACTGCAGAGGATAAGTGGATGATTACTGTCATAGTCTCAAAGCAGAAAGGCAAAATTACTGCCTTAAAAATAAATAAAACATACAGTAGCTGCTTTTTCATCTTGGAAAACTGTTCTGTGTTTTGAAAGCCTCTTTGCAGATAGAATGTCTCTGGATAAGAGAGGTTGTAGTTCAAAACAGATAAAGTACTCTACATGATAAAGTTAGAGGAGCTTTTAATGTATTCTTGGAAGCACTAGAGGTCGGGGATAGGCGTTATGAATTCAATAGAAAGAAAATAAGAAGTTTCTTTTTAAGTGAACAGCATCTCTGGGAACATGGTTTCAGGTCAGGATCAGGGGAGAAAGAGAAGGACAAAGAGAGGGAGACGGGTAGAGTGTCATGGAATAGGGAGGTCAATGAACTCTGGAAATGGTTGTCTGATAAACAACTTTATGTTTTTTCTTGTCCTGAGCATTAATTCTCCTTGGCTGTGCCAGAAAGTGAAAGTGAAAGTGAAAGTGTTAGTCGCTGAGTTGTGCCCAACTCTGTGCGACCCCATGGACTGTAGCCCACCAGGCTTCTCCACCCTTGGGATTTTCCAGGCAAGAATACTGGAATGGGTTACCATTCCCTTCTCCAGGAGATCTTCCTGACCCAGGGATTGAACCAGGGTCTCCTGCATTGTGGACAAACCCTTACTGTCTGAGCCACCAGGAAATCCCTTGCTGTGCCAGAATTCTCAGTTAAAGACTACTGCATTAGATAAAAGATCTGGGTGATGAGCATGTCAAGGTGTTGGGGGGGAGAACTAAATTGGGCAAGGGCTGTGGCTTAGCAGGCAAAGCACAGCAGAAGCAGGACAGCAAATGGTAGCCAAGGCAAAAGGGCTGAAAGTGGAGATGGGCTGAGACACACATAGCGACTTGGAGGAGGAGGTGACAAAATGCAAGATGACTATGTGTCTGGAGGTGTCTGCATTTGGGTGTCTGTCCTATGACAGACCTCCTCAGAGAGGCCTTCTATGATTCCTTCTCCGATTAAAAGTAGATCAACAAAAGGTAAAATTCACTGCCCTAGTTAATCTTCTTTGTAGCACTTGTCGTTGTTCATTTGTGTATTATTGAACCCCTGGAAGGGGAATGGCAACCCCCTTCAGTATTCTAGATGGCAAATCTCATGGAGAGAGGTACCTGAAGGGCTACCATCACAAAGAGTCAGACGTGACTTAGCAACTGAACAGTAACGACAAAAAGCACTAGAACCGTGGTTCTCATCTGGGGTAATTTTGTCCCCCATGGGACATTTAGTAGTGTCTGGAGACCTTTTTGGTTGTTACAATTAGAGTATATTCTACTGGTATCTGATAGGTAGAATGTTGCTCAACACACTAGAGTGCGCAGGACAGCCTCCCAAAGGAATTACCTGGCAACAACTGTCAATAGTGCTGAGGTTACTGACAGTTAAGCATTAGGAAATGGATTAGAAGGAAAATTCCTAAGGAAATGCACTGAAGGAAAACTCCTAGAGGAAAAAGACTTTATCTTGTATGTTGTGTATCCTCAGTAGTTACAGTAGGATCTGGTATACAGCAGGTAGCCTAGCAGACTACAGTCCATGGGGTGACAAAGAGTCAGACATGGCAGAGCGACTAAGCACAGCAGTACAGCAAACAGTGGGTACTCAATAAGTATTACTTGAAAGGTTAATTGCCATTTAAATCCTCATTTTTCCAGCTTGAAAGAAGAACCAGTTTTCCTGGACTCATATTTATTACCAGCTCTATATCAATCTCTCCAGTTTAGACTGGAGCAATAATACAAAGTATATGAAGAGATCCCCTTTCTTATGCATCTAGACCAGGATACCTCCCTCCACATCATTTCTCCCTAAAAATTCCCTCCACTTAATCTGTATGGGTTAAAGCATGGGACTGGGGCAGTTCTAAACATAGCAATAAATATCCTACCTATTTGAGCTGGGGTTTTGCAAAGAGTTCTATCCACTCTTACTTTCAAGTGATTGGGATACAAGGAACATAGAGCAAGCACAGTGACAAATGACCAGCACTGAGCCTTTAGTCTGGGTAATGGGCTATAACAAGCCTGCAACTCATCAATCTCCCACCCCAAATCCCTCTAACCACTGAGCATCCAACCGTAGGCAAGGTTATATTTCTTCATTGGTATCAGAATATTCCTCTAAGAACAGTATCTCTATTTCAGGCTGATAGACTTTCACTGGCATTAGCAACAATCTAGTACAATTCAGCACCATCATGCATCTCCAGCATTCAAGAAAACCACAACGAACGTTTCCCAATTTCAGAAAAATGTATCTGAAAGTAGTGACCTGGATGGAAGCAAGAAATATTATCCAACAATAGGACCTAATCATTTTCAAAATTGATCATGGATATCTTCCCATTTTAAAAAATGAGGATTATAATGAAAAGAAATAAAATCTTTGTTTTTATATTACGTGCCTGGGAAAACAACATGGTACTTTGGATCAAAGACCAAAAGATTTGAGCATGACAACTGAAAAACTGTTCCAGGAAACAGATCGTCCACATAACAAGCCAATTTCGTTAGCCAAGGTCAGGATACCATCAGCGCCCCTTTGGGTTACCTGACTTTCCTGCTGGTCCCACTGACACATCTGCAGAACCTGACTCAATTCCTGCTGCTGCTGTTTCAGGTACTTGTCTAGTCGCCGCCTCCTGTCTTGGAGAAGTTCAAGAAGACTGTCGATCTTCAGGCAGCTGTTTTGAGCTCCCTGAATCATCTCAGCATTTACATTGGGTCCATCACTCTTGATTTTTTCTATGAAGTCAGTGAGTTCTTGACTTTTGTTTAAAAGGGCTAGAGATCGTTCTAAGAGTTCTAGAAAGAAAAACAAACAAACAACAGTGATATGAGCAAGCTTTTATATAGTAATAGTTGGACTTTTCATATCATTTAAAATATAAGTAAACCTCTATTAAAAATAAGGAATTCAAATACGTAAACATAAAATGCCTCTGATCCAACTGGTCAGATAGCTCAGCCTAACAACTGCTATGATGCCAACTGCCAAGTGGTAAGGGCTGAAGTTTTCAGCATTAGCATAAATCAGTACAGGGAGTGGAAAGACTCTGAGATTTGAGCACTGGCTCAGTTCATTTTTAGTGGTATGATGCTGGTTAGGCGCCTACTCTCCTTGGCACACTCTACATCCTGAGGTGATTGGACTAAATCTGAGGTTTCAAGGCCAATGCCTGCAGTGACTGAACAAGAGCTCAGTGGATGTGCTGTCCAGGTGCCCAGATGCCAGAGACTATGGCAAAGTGGAAAATATGTGCTTAGACTCACAGGATCAGCTGTCACTAGTGCCAACTAACTGTGGACATCAGGGAATGGATTCAGTGTTGATAGGGTTTCCAAATTTTAGAGAGTTATAAACATGGATTTTCATGTAAAAGTTTCTGATTTTTAAATGTTTTATAATTTGTATTTTTAAATTAAAAATAATTTTAACTGAAGGATAAAACAAAACATGGCTCTCTGGCAACTTGTGCTCTCTGGAGTAAACAGCTTTTTAGGTTTGGGCAACATTGTCGAAATGGGAGCTTAAGTCTGAAAATTAAAGGGCCACCAAGGGAGAGAGTGCAGAAGAGGGAGCTGAGCGTAGCCCTGCAAGAGCAGCCTCCCTTGGGGACCAACTGGAAGAGCAGCTGGGAAACTATCCACAGCCAGAAACCCAGCAGACAACCATGACATATCCCTCACCCTAACTTCCTCTCTATTGAGACCTGTCGATTTCAGCTTCTATCTCCTGCATCTGTCTGTTTTTCTCTATCCCCAGTACAGAAAGCATCATCTGTTCCCTGAACTTGTGTGTACATGTGCTCAGTAGAGTCTGACTCTGCGACCCCATCAACTGTAGCCTGCCAGGCTCCTCTGTCCATGGGATTCTCCAGGCAAGAATACTGGAGTAGGTTGCCATTTCCTATTCCAGGGAATCTTCCTGATCTGGATATCAAACCTGTGTCTTTTTGTCTGCTGCATTGGCAGGCAAATTGTTTACCCAAGTGTAATTTGGGAAACCCCAAAATGGACTCAGTTTAGTTCAGTGGCTCAGTCGTGTCCGACTCTTTGCAACCCCATGAATCACAGCACACCAGGCCTCCCTGTCCATCACCAACTCCCGGAGTTCACTCAGACTCGGTCCATCGAGTCAGTGATGCCATCCAGCCATCTCATCCTCTGTTGTCCCCTTCTCCTCCTGCCCCCAATCCCTCCCAGCATCACAGTCTTTTCCAATGAGTCAACTCTTCGCATGAGGTGGCCAAAGTACTGGAGTTTCAGCTTCAGCATCAGTCCTTCCAAAGAAATCCCAGGGCTGATCTCCTTCAGAATGGACTAGTCAGTGCTAAAAGCCATATTCTAGTCAGTAGCTCAGTGTTCTCCTCACTGCATTATGGCTCTCTACTTTAGCATTCTAGCATCTGGCAGTGAACAACGAAGCAATGACTGTGGTAGTTGGGCCAACTGACCCTTCACTGACACCTTTTTTTTGAGAGCTAAAGAGAAACTGACATATTCTGAGATAAAAAGGGAAGGATTTGAAACAGTTTATGCTACATGACCTAGATTTGTCCGATAAAGTATTAGATAGTGTTATCTGCTCAGAGCAAGAAAGGAGGGGTTAGGTACACTGGGCAAGTTGAGAATTAATAATACAAAGTAACAAACAACAAAAACAACCATATCCTTGAAGCACTGACAGGAATAAGATAAATCATGTAGAAGAAGAAAACTCAAGGAGTGGATTGAAATTAAAGTCGATCTCTCACATGGAGCAGTGGAAGCAAACATGAAAAAATGGGAGAAGCAGGGACAGAAAAAAAAAACATATTTGTCTAGAAAAAAATATTATGCAGAAGGGAAAGGAAGAACCCCAAAATGAGGTGAAAACAGGTTATAGAAGTCCTTGCCTATCAAACTGAAGGGTTTTGATTTGTAGAGTCTTAATGTAATCAATAGCACATCTCATTCTCCATGTACAGGTACACCTATCTGCTTTACATTGAAGAGCATGTTATGATACTGAACAGTTGCGCACATACATACACATATACAGGAAGTATGGGCAGGTGTGGGGTTTTCACGTGGACCATATGCTTTTCTTCCTTTCATTAACCAGCTCTTAGACACTAGACTTTTCAAATAAGAGGAGGAAGCAGAGCTTCCAGTCTCAGGGTATTGTAGACTGATAATAGGTCATGCCAACCCATTCTAATCACCACAGAATACATATAAGTACCCCAGATTTTCATTTGCAATCTTTTTCTGGTTTTCTGTTTCAAATTCTGCCCAAACAGTCTAACTACTACCATGGTACCAGCAGGCATGTAGGCACCTGAGCCCAGGTTAACTTGAGAATGCACCTAGACCGTAGTCAGTCTGTTACCTTCTGCCATGGTGGCCCCTGAAATGGATACATTGTTCTCTAAGTTTCCTCTGTCAGTTCTTTGATTCTTCCTCTATCAGTTTCTTACATCTTACATCTTTTAAAAGTTTATGTGGAGAGTTCTGACAAAATGTGGTCCACTGGAGAAGGGAATGGCAAACCACTTCAGTATTCTTGCCTTGAGAACCCCACAGACAGTATGAAAAGGCAAAAAGATAGGACACGGAAAGATGAACTCCCCAGGTTGGTAGGTACCCAATATGCTACTGGAGATCAGTGGAGAAATAACTCCAGAGAGAATGAAGAGACGAAGCCAAAGCAAAAACAAAACCCAGTTGAGGATAGGACTGATGATGGAAGCAAGGTGCAATGCTGTAAAGAGCAATATTGCATAGGAACCTGGAATGTTAGGTCCATGAATCAAGGCAAATTGGAAGCGGTCAAACAGGAGATGGCAAGAGTGGATGTCGACATTCTAGGAATCAGCAAACTAAAATGGACTGAAATGGGTGAATTTAACTCAGATGACCATTAAATCTACTACTGAAGGCAAGAATCCCTTAGAAGAAATGGAGTAGCCATCATGGTCAATTAAAGAGTACGAAAGCAGTACTTGGATGCAATCTCAAAAATGACAGAATGACCTCTGCTAGTTTCCAAGGCAAATCATCCAATGTCATGGTAATCAAAGTCTAGGCCCTGACCAGTAATGTTGAAGAAGCTGAAGTTGAATGGTTCTATGAAGACCTACAAGACCTTCTAGAACTAACACCCAAAAAAGATGTCCTTTTCTTTATANGAAATGAATTCTACCAGATTCTGTATCTTTTTTTTTTTTTTTGGTTTATTTTGTCCTTTTTCATCTTTCTGCTCTGTAAAAAGTTATGTACTTGAATTACAAATAAGAATGCATTTTTCAGTATCCAAAGAGAGGATCATTACACCATCGTAGAAAGATGACACATACAACCTTTCAGAAGTAAAAGCAAAAAAAACCTAAATTAACCCAAGATAATCATTGTTCCTAGTGTTTCATCTTGGACAATCTGTTTAATTAACTATATTTCCAAGTAATGATGAAACTAGCAAATAGCCATATCTTATTTTCCCTCTGTGAAAAATTCTTTTTCATCATTACATGAACAATAGCAACGAACAGCAATTATCCCAAATACTGGTGAGGAGGGAAGCAACTTACTTTGCACAGTTTGTTAGGAGAAAAGTAGATCCCTCCTGGAATGAACCATTAAAATTTGCTCTGGCTGGATCTATATGTAAGAGTTCTGTTATTGTGTGGATTTTAGAATTTTTTGCGTCATAGGGCTGCAGGGGTCTGCTGATTTGTGGAGTCATAAAAGTGTCTTGGATCATGAAGTTCTGCTGTTGTTGTTCAGTTGCTAAGTCATGTCCTGCTCTTTGTGACCCCATGAACTGCAGCACACCAGGCTTCCCTGTCCCTCACTATGTCCAGAAATTTGCTCAAACTCATGTCTATTCAGTCAGTGATGAAGTTTTAGTTTGTTGTATCAACAGTTATAGACTTTCGTTACGTCTTTGAGTTGCAGAGTTTTATTATGTCATGGAATTATAGAAGCTTGCAGTATTGTGGAGTTATAGAAATTTGTAATGTCATGGACTTAGAGAATTTGGGGAGTAGAGAAATCATCTAGTCCAAACCCTTCATTTTGGAGCTGAGAGCCCTGCCTCCCAGTACGATAGCTGGCAAAACCAGGGTCACACAACAAGTTGAAAATATGCCAGAATTTGTCAGTTCCTTTTTTTCTCTTCCTACATAAGAATCTTATATTTTATTTAAATTTTTTCTTTGTTTGTAAAACCAGGACAAGTTTATATGTTTCTATATTAGGAATTTAATTCTCTTGTTTTAAGGCTTATTTTCAGTTTCAAAAAAAATTAATCCCAAAGATCTCTGCCTTTTTCTTATTAATGTTTTTTCAAAGTCAGTAATCTGCATATGACATCCTTGTTCAATCTACTTCAGTACTTGCATAATTTTAATTAGCATTCTGTCTATCAGTTCAGTTCAGTCGTTCAGTCGTGTCCGACTCTTTGAGACCCCATGAATCACAGAACGCCAGGCCTCCCTGTCCATCACCAACTCCTGGAGTTCACTCAGACTCACGTCCATTGAGTCCGTGATGCCATCCAGCCATCTCATCCTCAGTCGTCCCCTTCTCCTCCTGACCCCAACCCCTCCCAGCATCAGAGTCTTTTCCAATCAATCAACTCTTTGCATGAAGTGACCAAAGTACAGGAGCTTCAGCTTTAGCATCATTCCTTCCAAAGAAATCCCAGGGCTGATCTTCAGAATGGACTGGTTGGATCTCCTTGCAGCCCAAGGGACTCTCAAGAGTCTTCTCCAACACCACACTTCAAAAGCATCAATTCTTCGGCACTCAGCCTTCTTCACAGTCCAACTCTCACATCCATACAATGACCACAGGAAAAACCATAGCCTTGACTAGACAGACCTTAGTCGGCAAAGTAATGTCTCTGCTTTTGAATATGCTATCTAGGTTGGTCATAACTTTTCTTCCAAGGAGTAAGCGTCTTTTAATTTCATGGCTGCAATCACCATCTGCAGTGATTTTGGAGGGCATTTAAATAGTACATAAATTAATTAAGTTATAAAAAATGATAAAAGATAGTCAATTTAATTTGAAGGAACCATGAATTAAATGTTATTTGAAACCTGAAATGAGTTGTCAGTTTAGTTTTAAATTTAAATTCTGAGTTTCCTGGCATGTAAGAGTAGAGAAAAAGTATTGAATAGCTAAATTGCCTTTTCCTCATAAAAGTACATGTTTAATCAATGTTTAATATAAAACTGGTACATGCATATATCCCTATCTTGAGAAAAAAAACTTTTGTAGCAATTATTTTAGTGAAAAATTTCTCTTATGAATCTTTGATTTAAAAAAATAATATCTTTGGGCTTCCCTGATGGCTCAGCGGGTAAAGAATCCACCTGCAGTGCAGGAGACATGAGTTCAGTCCTTGGGTCCAGAAGCTCCCCTGGAGAAGGAAATTGCAACCCACTCCAGTATTCTTGCCTGGAGAATCCCATGGACAGAAGTGCCTAGCGGGCTACAGTCCAAAGTATCACAAAGAGTCTGACAGGACTGTAACCATTACAAAGAAACTAAGCAAACACAAGCAATATCTTTAAAAATGGCATAGCCATAAAAAAGAAAAAAACCCACAAATCAAATAACTTCCCCTTATAAAAAAGAGAGTGTTAATCTTGCATCATAACTCAATGAAATTCTTCCTCCTCTTCCTACATGGTCCCATGATCTCATGAATGCAGCAATTCAAATCACAGTATATGAATCTGGACATTTTATACATTCAATGAGTGGGACAAAGTTTTTGCAGTCAAATCAAAGATGAT
Organism: Aepyceros melampus; assembly: GCA_006408695.1. NCBI lineage: Eukaryota > Metazoa > Chordata > Mammalia > Artiodactyla > Bovidae > Aepyceros > Aepyceros melampus. Next base: position 646,376 of record SJXQ01007325.1, on the reverse strand, counting down.
TTCTCTGATGAATGCTGTCAGTGCCTATTTCCTATTTTATTGATTATGAAGAGCTTCTTTTATTTCATAAGCAGCTTGCAGGCCATGAAACTTTGTTTCATGAAAAATGGAGTCCAACCACAGATGCACCGCTTTGGTAGGGGTAAGACCAGAGGAGTAGCTCTAATTAATTCCAGAATTTTCTTCCCAGATGGACTTTGATTCTTCTGAAGCACTCAGAGAAACGTGTAATCAAAACCCCAGAGTTCTGTTATTGTGGCATAAAACATTCTTGCCCCAAAATGTTCAAGGGTGTTTGTTGTGAGTTAACAGCCTTGATAAAAAAGAAAATCAACAGGACTACAAGAAAAAATCTGAATTATATCCGTGATATACCTGAATCAGTTATCTGAAAAATAAAGCTCATAAAAATGTTCAAAACCTACCTTTAGATAATGATTAATGCAAACTGTCCATGAAATGTTGGAAAATATTAATTAAATGCAAAGACTTGGTTCTATTATATTTTGTGTTAATAGTTATTAACTCTAACAATTGTTAACTCTAACAGTTGTTAACTCTAACAAATGTTGACAAGAATCTTGTATATATTTCTACTTAGGAAAAAAGATTATCACCATTAAAAAAAAGCATCAGTGCTTCTGATTTCTGCTACAATCAAATTGCTACTGTGAAATGCTATGCAATTCATGATAAGAACTTACATTTGTATATCACTTCAGAATGCTTTTATATATATTATCTTGATAAATCCCAGAAAGCACTCTATGAATAAGATATTTGCATATCATAAATAAGACTATTAGGGCTCAAAGTAATTAAATATCATATCAAATTTATTAGTTGAGATTAAGATTGACTGAAAGAGAAATTCAAAAATGTGTTGGCCTAAATAAGATAAAATTTCTTTCTTTCCTAAACCTTTATGTTTATCTTTTTCTCTCAGGTCTAGGGCTGCAATTGTGATCCAAGGTAGCAGGACCCAAGAACCTTTTATCTTATTACTCTACAATATAAAGCTTTCAGACCCAAGGTCACTTCATGGTCAAAGAAGGCTGCTGAAAGTCTGGGAATTATGATCACATTCTAGTAAGAAGGAAAAACGATGTAAGGGAAGGTTAGTTTCTGGAAACACACACCCCTTCTGGTGACAGGATCACACGTGACCACACCTGGCTGAAAAGGGACCTAGGAAATCTTATTCTGGTCTCCATGTGTCTAGTTGAAAATGGGGGATTCCGTTCATATGAAAACAAGAACGAACCCCTATGGAGAATCAACTTTCAGTCTCTGCTATAGTTCGCACTTCAAGCTGCTGCTGCTGCTGCGTCGTCGCTTCAGTCGTGTCCGACTCCGTGCAACCTCATAGACGGCAGCCCACCAGGCTCCCCTGTCCCTGGGATTCTCCAGGCGAGAATACTGGAGTGGGTTGCCATTTCCTTCTCCAATGCATGAAAGTGACAAGTGAAAGTGAAGTCACTCAGTTGTGTCCGACCCTCAGCAACCCCATGGATGCAGCCTACCAGGCTCCTCCGCCCATGGGATTTTCCAGGCAAGAGTACTAGAGTGGAAGTAACAAAACTAGGATTGGAATTCAGGCTTTCTTTTTTCTTACCTCATAGTCAAACTGCACGTGGTCATATACATAAGAAAAAAAGAGGATGAGACATAGCCTTGCTTTTCACCATTTAGAGCTGTGATGGTATCTATCATGAGACCATTTCTGCTTGCCATCATTTTGCCAGAATTGTTTAGAAATAATCTTTGAAGACATAATCCTAACAGTTCTGCTATTGTAAAAGATTAGTCTGTTCAGAGTCTGTCTATAGAATTAAAACCCAAAAATTATTTTTCTGAGTTTTCTGAAAAGTCTTACACTTGTAATTGTTTTCTTGTTAGGAAAGACCTTAGCTCATCATTGTCGCTGTTGACTAATCACTCGGTCATGTCCGGCTCTCTGTGATCTCATGCTCTGTAGCCCGCCAGGCTCCCCTGTCCATGGAGTTTCCCAGGCACGAATACTGAAGTGAGTTGCCATTCCCTTCTCAAGATCTTCCCAACCCAGAGAACAAACCCACATCTACTGCATTAGCAGACGGATTCTTTACCACTGAGCCACCAGCAAACAACTGTAAAATGCATGTTATCATCTATTCTATGCAAGATTTTAGGTCAAGATTCATTTAGTTTCAGTGACTGAATAAATACCATTTAGAGGGTTTACCATGGATGAATAAGTCTACAATTCTAGAGTGATAGAAGAATTTACATCTTGTGGTTGGTATGGCCCTCCTTTGAGACGAATCATAGAAATTAAGAATAATTTTGCCAAAATTGGGGCTCATAATTCAGAATTAGAACTCTCAGCTTCTCTGAGAAGGCTATAAGATTTCTTGAGTATTTTTATGTTTATATAAAATATTGATGTTAAAATAGGTTTAAAAGTTTGCTCAGTGATTGGCTGAAAATAGAAGTAGATTCAACATAATTTCAGCACTTACATACATAAATGGCCTACACTTGGCATTATACCTTAGGCCCAGATTCCATAAATGCCCTGAAGATGTGAGAAAACAAAACAGAAATTACTGAAGGAAGTAAAACGTTTAATAAATGAAAAGAGAGGAAAAGAATGCCTTATTTTGTTGCTGTTAGCTGAGTAGAGAAATTTAAAATGGGTAAAAATCCTGAGGGGCTTCCCTGGTGGCTCAGATGGTAAAACAATCTGCCTGCAATGCAAGAGACCAGAGTTCAGTCCCTGAGTCCAGAAGGTCCCCTGGAGAAGGGAATGGCAAGCCACTCCACTATTCTTGCCTGGGGAATCCCATGCACAGAGGAGCCTGGTGGGGCTACAGTCCATGTGGTCGCAAAGAGTCGGACATGACTGAGTGACTAAGGACACACAAAAAGCCTGAGCATCTGTGTTTGGAGACATAAAAGAAACAAAGAAGTAAGTTATTTCTCTTGGTTCAAAGAGTTACAAACACAATTCATACCAAGCTGAGAAACAGTTCTGGAAGCTTAGACTTTTTTAATTACAGCAGTGATCTTCATATTGTAGGGTACACCAGAATCACCCAGAGGGTTTATTAAAACACAGATGACTGGTTCTCAGTCCCATAGTTTCTAATTCAGTGGAAAATTCTGAAAGAGATGGAAATACCAGACCACCTGACCTGCCTCTTGAGAAACCCGTATGCAGGTCAGGAAACAACAGTTAGAACTGGACATGGAACAACAGACTGGTTCCAAATAGGAAAAGAAGTACGTCAAGGCTGTATATTGTCACCCTGCTTATTTAACTTCTATGCAGAGTACATCATGAGAAATGCTGGGCTGGAAGAAGCACAAGCTGAAATCAAGATTGCCAGGAGAAATAACAGTAACCTCAGATATGCAGATGACACCACCCTTATGGCAGAAATTGAAGAGGAGCTAAAAAGCCTCTTGTTGAAAGTGAGAGAGGAGAGTGAAAAAGTTGGCTTAAAGCTCAACATTCAGAAAACGAAGATCATGGCATCTGGCCCCATCACTTCATGGGAAATAGATGGGGAAACAGTAGAAACAGTGTCAGACTTTGTTTTTNCTAAAAAGCCTCTTGTTGAAAGTGAAAGAGGAGAGTGAAAAAGTTGGCTTAAAGCTCAACATTCAGAAAACGAAGATCATGGCATCTGGCCCCATCACTTCATGGGAAATAGATGGGGAAACAGTAGAAACAGTGTCAGACTTTGTTTTTTTGGGCTCCAAAATCACTGCAGATGGTGACTGCAGCCATGAAATTAAAAGACGCTTACTCCTTGGAAGAAAACTTATGACCAACCTAGATAGTATATTCAAAAGCAGAGACATTACTTCGCCGACTAAGTTCCGTCTAGTCAAGGCTATGGTTTTTCCTGTGGTCATGTATGGATGTGAGAGTTGGACTGTGAAGAAGGCTGAGCGCAGAAGAATTGATGCTTTTGAACTGTGGTGTTGGAGAAGACTCTTGAGAGTCCCTTGGACTGCAAGGAGATCCAACCAGTCCATTCTGAGGGAGATCAACCCTGGGATTTCTTTGGAAGGAATGATGCTAAAACTGAAGCTCCAGTACTTTGGCCACCTCATGCGAAGAGCTGACTCATTGGAAAAGACCCTGATGCTGGGAAGGATTGGGGGCAGGAGGAGAAGGGGACAGCTGAGGATGAGATGGCTGGATGGCATCACGGACTCAATGGACGTGAGTCTGAGTGAACTCCGGGAGTTGGTGATGGACAGGGAGGCCTGGCATACTGCGATTCATGGGGTCTCAAAGAGTCGGACACGACTGAGCGACTGAACTGAACTGAGAATGTACTTCTTTAGATGCTAATTGGAAAGTCACAAAGATCAGCAGATAAAATTTCAGTGTTATTTTATCAGCTATTCTCATGATCTGATTAGAGTCTTGGTTGAAAAATGGTTTCTTATCCAGAAATCATTGTTTCTTGATAATCACTAATGATAATCTTCTGATTTTAGATCAATTTGAAGTTCGGTATCAGAAAACCAGAAGCTCGGACAGGGACTGAGACTGATACCTGTACAGCTTGTGCAGGCACCTTGATCCTTGAGTTTGCTGCCCTGAGTCGATTCACAGGAGCAACGATATTTGAGGTTTGCTGTTCATAGTTTGGGTATTGAGCATAAATAACTACTTTATAGCTTCTCTTCATTGATCAAGTATTAAGAGAATCAATTGGAGGATTTCTGTTATCTTAGTGAACATTTTGTCTAAATTACACACATAGTTTTTAATTGTCAAAAGCACAATTAAGTAAAACTTTGCATTTTGTTCACAAATTTTAACTTTTTAGTTTTATTAGAAAATGCCTTAACTATATTACTTATATGAAATTTGATGTTACAGATGTCTTGTATGAAATATTGTGTTGCTTTGTTTTATTGTAGACTTCTGTGTGGTCTATTGCATTTCTGAAAACTTTGCTAATCTTCTAAAACATAATGAAATTTTTGCACTTTCCTTCATTGAGAGTCTTATCTGTAAGTTTGTTTACTTCAGCGGAAATATCATTCGTTATCCAAAGACTTAATAGCCTCCATATGTCTTACACTTTTTTATTTTAGCTAATTGTTTAACCATGTCATTGGAGTGCAATAGTAACAGCCTATGTTCAAACATATGACTTAGAATTATTTCAGATTCAGCAAATGGTGCACATAGAATAAGCAGAAATAGGAACTGTATAATACTAGCATTTAGAGACATTGAGTCTGAATATACATAAACCAGGACTTCCCTCATAGCTCAGTTGGTAAAGAATTTGCCTGCAATGCCAGATACCTGGGTTTGATTCCTGGGTTGGGAAGATCCCTTGGAGAAGGAAATGGCAATCCACTCCAGTATTCTTGCCCGGAAAATCCCATGAACAGAGGAGCTTGGCAGGCTACTGTCCAAGGGGTCGCAAGAGTCGGACATGACTTAGCGACTAAACCACCGAACATAAAACAAGTTTAATGGTCTTTGGATGTATGTTCCAAGTATCTTAAGAATAGGTTAATCTTATTTTGTTTAATTTTTATTCTTTAACTTGCTGGGTAATATTTTTCCTTCATTAAAAAAAATGTCATTCTTTACATCCTTTCTAATTTAATTTGACCTATAAACTCTGAGATGCATTTACACTTGAGGAAAGTGAGGCTCAAAGATGCTTGACTAGTGGGTGAAGGAGTGGAACCAGAATTAGAATCCATTACTTTCTGAATTCAAAGCCCAGCCTCTTTCTACTGGGTTATTTTATATTTTAAAACCATGCTTTTTCTTTAACTTCTTGAATGTGATTTATTATGGAAGAAGCAACCTCATGCAGTTGACAGAGACTCAAACTAATACACGTCTGGTAAACTACAGTCTGAGGCCAAATCAAGCCACTACCTGTTTTTCTAAACAAAGTTTTATTGTAGCAGAGCAGCTCGTTTATTGATTTTTGTCTGTGGCTGTATTTGTACTACAGTGACTGAGTTGAGTAATTGTGACAATGACTGTCTAACCCATAATGCCTAAAATACTGACTGTCTGGCCCCTGTCAGAAAAAGTTTGTTGACCTTTGGTCTGATATATATGAAGAGATCTGAATTCTCATATCATTAATAGCTGTCCTGTAGTCTAGTTTTAAACTTTCATTAAATTATTGATTTCACTGGTCCTGTTTCTTTAGCTATAAAATAATAATAGGGAAATGTAATCTTGATGAAATTTTTTCAGCTCTGAAATTACACGATTAAGTAAAGTTGCAATCTGCTTTGTTTTAAAAATTCAGCATAAATAGATTGAGTCAAGAATGAAAACTATTTTATACTCTGTTCTTAAATGTGCAGAGTGACAAATTGGTTTAATGATTTCTTTTATAGAAGTACTTCTGCAATGCTGACTAGATTCATGCTCTGAAATTAATTTTAACTTAATTCTTTTGTACATGTTCTTTGCTTTTGTTTTTTTAACATCTTTTCATCCAAAGCCAAGAATTTAATCAGAAATAATTTAGTGTCCAAGGGATAATAATAAATGAAAAAAGAAGAGAAAAATGTTATTATAAGGTTATAACTTTGGTACTGTTAAATGAATGTGTTGCTTTACTTACTCTTCACTAATGAAGTTGCCTGCTATTTAAAATGTAGGATTTGAAATGCCTATTCTGTTTCAGAGATGGCATACTAACTTTGAAATTCTTTTTCAGTTTTATGAATGAGAGTATTTAAGGAGATTTTCACTTTGCATTAAAAGATAGAAATTATTTTAATATATGCCAACTATTTTTATTTCAATAATTCCTGTGTGTAAATGTGGACCTGTACTATAAGAGTAGATGAACAAGGATGGTCTCAAAGTGAGATCATTGGCACTAAATAGCATTTTTAGAGTCATTCTTTCTAACTAGACTCAATTAGCTGAAAGAGCCAGTATTTTTGACTTGTAAAGAAATTTAATGTATAGTGATCATCTTTGGAATTTACTTAATCCTAAAAGTATACTATGGGCCTTTAATTTTTGTTTGGCAGATATGCAATTCTTCAAGTATGCTTTTCTTTTTTTATTACAGGAATATGCAAGAAAAGCTCTTGATTTTCTCTGGGAGAAAAGACAGAGAAGTAGTAATTTAGTGGGTGTGACTATAAATATTCATACTGGAGACTGGGTACGAAAAGGTATGTAAGTTGGACTTTTCAAATTAAGCCTTCACATTCTAAAAATGGTTGGGAAATAAAGGATTTTTATTTGTTAAAATAGTCTTTATGACAGTATAAAGCATAATTTCTCTCAAGACTGCTGGAATTTTAAGAAATGTAGCCAAATTTTCTTCCTTGGTGCCAAATTATAGCACACTTATTTCAGATAGCTTAATATCCTATTTCATACCTTATAGCATTATAGATGAAACAAGAGAACTAATTTCTTTGAGAACCAGAGGAACAAAATACCTTAACCATCTCACATCAGAGTGTAATTAAGTGGAAATCTATATTTAATAATACTGTCGTCAATCTTTTTTTTTTCCCCTACCGCCAGAAATTGTGTATAGCATGGTAACTAAGAGCATAGACCCCGGAGCCATATTTTTTGAATTCAAGTCATGTGATCTTGGGCAAAATACTTAACCTTTATGTGCCTCTGTATCTGTGAGAATAATAGTACTTACTTAATAGAGTTATTATGATTTTGTTGTGTTGATTTTTGTTTTTTGTGTTTTTTTAAATTTTATTGGAGCAAAATTTTTATTGTATAGTTGATTTACAGTGTTGTGTTTCTGCAGTACAGCGGTCAGTTAGAGTTATTATGATTAAATGAGTTAGTTAATCTCGGGAAGATCCCCTAGAGTAGGAATAGGCTCAGAGGTTAAAGCGTCTGCCTCCAATGCGGGAGACCCAGGTTTGATCCCTGATTCAGGAAGATCCCATGGGGAAGGAAATGGTATTTCCCACTCCAGTATTCTTGCCTGGAGAATGCCATGGACAGGAAGCCTGGTAGGTTACAGTCCACGGGGTCGCAAAGAGTCAGACACAACTGAGCGACTTCACTGCACTTCAGAATTCTTGCCTGGGAAATCCCATGGATGGAGGAGCCTGCAAGGCTACAGGCCATAGGGTCACAAAGAGTCGGAGACATCTGAGTGCATGCACACACACACACACACAAGCACAAGCACTTAGAACAGTGCCTGGCATATGCTACGCTTACCATGAAGCAAATGCTCACTAATGTGATTTTAATTCCTTTAATTAAAATTTCTCTTTTGGGAATCTGCCTGAGGAGACAGTATGAAAGGTAGAAAATCATTTGTTCCCAAAGATTTTTATCACATAAAATTATTTGTAGTGGTGGAAAACTTGGAAATAGTCTGAGTGATCATCAGTAAAGAGTAGCATCAGTATTGAGAATTATTTTACATCAGTGTTGGAGTAGTAAGTTATTAAATTGAATTGGATCAGGGGACAAAACATATAACAGTGTTTTATGAATAAACAGGATGTAGAATCATATAAAAATATGATCTTTATAAGACAACTCTATAGAACAGGCATAAACAAATGGAAATACACTGGACTATTGCTAATGAGATTTATTTATACATTTCTCTGTTTCTAAAAACTTACATATAAAATAAAAAATAATTGCCTATATTTAAATAAATGAAATATAAATATTAATTTGAACATATTAAAATTATTGCCTCTATTCAATACTGTCTGAAAATTTTCAAAGTGTTATCTAAATGGTCCTTTCCTGAAACTGATCTGAATCCTGGCTTCAGAATTTTGCAGTTTCTTTTCTTAATTCACTCTCATCATTGGTCCATGCATGGCTCATTTTATTTAGTTCATTTTTAATAATATATTAAGTACTCACAGATAGACCGACCATCCGTTATAAAAATAGCTAACTTGACAATATACTACTTCTGCTTATGTTCCTCAACTCTCCATACCTTTGTAATCTCATACCTTTATAATCCCATATGTTGTATCACTTAATCCCTTCTTTCCTTTTATACATTTTTATGCATCCACATGTATTCCTTGATGTACATATTTTTATTTTTAATTTATAAAAGGGTATCATGTCATATGAGACCTTTTGAGACTTTTCACCTAAAATTATATTACTAAAATTCTTACACATTGTTGCATGGTGTAGTTCATTCTGTTTTGACTGCTGCATAATACTTTACTGTGTGAATAAACCATGGATTTGTAAGCATTTAGGTTGTTTCTAGGATTTTACTCTTGTGAACCCTAGTGCTGTGAGTATTTTTGTGTTTCTTCTGTTGTACATGTATAAGTTTCTCTTGTCTGTATATTTAGGTAGAATTTTTAGATCATAGACTAAGTTAAAGTTCAGTGATAGGAGATATGTCGGATTGTCTGCTAAAGTTGTTTCCGCTTTGCACCACTTTATACTTTCACCAGCAACATAGAAGAGATCCTGTGGATCAGCATCCTCTCTAGCACTTTGTATTGTCACTCTCAAAGATTTGCCAATCAAATGAGTGTATAGATGATTTCCCACGGTGACTCAATTTGTATTTCTTTGAACACTGATGATGTTGAACACGTCCTCATATTTATTGGCTATGTGTTTCCTTTTTTTAAAAAATGTGGCTATTCTTACATTTTTGTCTATTTTCTACGCAGTTCTTTTAAAAAATTAATATTGATACTTATATGATACTTATGATCTGTGTGGTATCTATCCTTTGAAATTTATTAAGGTTTTCTTTTGGCCTAGAACATGGTCAGCTTTCACTTGTGCTTAAGAAAAAAATGTGTATTTTCTAATTGTTAGATATAGATTTCTATATATGTCAGTTTTTGAGTGGATAATGTTGTGCAGTTCCTTGCTAATTTTGTTTGCTTGACGTATTAAGGAAGGTTGATAAAATTTCTGACAATGTGCACCTATTAGTATCTCCCTGTAGTTGTAGTTTTTGCTTTATATATTTTGTTGAATGCATTAATTTAAAATTGCTATCTCTTCATAGTTGAACCTCTCATCATTATGTGTGATTATCTCTACTAATACTCTGTTAAAGTCTTTTTAGTCTGTTAGTAATACAGCTATGTCAGCTTTATTTTGCTTAATATTTCCTTAATAGGTCTTTTTCTGCTCTTTTACTTTCAATCTTTACAGATGCTCATGCTATAAGTGTTACTCCTGTAAAATTTATAGATTTAAAAAATCCTTTTGTCAGTCTTTGCCTTTTAAATGGTGAATTTAGTTCATTTATGTTTATTGGCATTTTAATATATTTGGATTTATTTATACTATGTTATTATTTCAGTGTGTCTCACCTTTTCTGGTTCCTTTTAATCCTTTTGTTTTTAATTGAAACCTGTGTTTACCTCCTAGTGAGACATGAACTTCAGCCTGCTCTGCCATTCTTTTGTCTCCCTCTGTTCCAACCCTCATCCACTGTTAGTGTTATATAGATATTTAGTTCTTTTTGGTTGTGAATGTTTTCTCTTTTTTCTTTTGGTCTTAGTGCTGCCCCTCTTCCCTCTTTCATTAAAAGTATTCAACTCTAACAAGGTATTTTGTCACTTGTACTTTGTATATTTCTTGCATTATCTCTTAGTTTTGCCTTTCTTCTTGTATAAATATTTATCCCAGATCAGCTACTGATCTTCAGTAGCTGTTAATAGTTTCTGAGGCCTTAGATGCCCAACAATAATTTTATTATGCTTTCATATTTGAGAAAGTTTGGCTGTAAATAATCTTCTGTTCAAGTTCTTTCTTTTCAAATCTTTGAAAATACAACTCTGTTGTCTTCTTCTTGTTTAGTCACTAAGTCTTGTCCAACTCTTTTGCAACCCCCTGGACTGTAGCCTACCAGGCTCCTCTGTCCTTAGGATTTCCCAGGCAAGAATACTGGAGTGGGTTGCCATTTTCTTCTCCAGCAGATTTTTTTGACCTAGGGATCAAATGCGTACCTCCTGCATTGGCAAGCGGGTTCCCTTGGCAAAGGGAAGCCCTTGTCTTCTTGAATTTTTTTAAAAAACCTGTTATTCTGATTTTTATGTTCTTTTTGTGATCTGCTTTTTCTCCAGAAAATTAACAATATCAAAGGCAGAGAAGTTTCTGAAAATGTAACAATAATTTTAGTTGTAGAATTTTCTTTATTTCTCCTTTTGGTATTCTGTGGGCCCTTTCAATTTAAAATCTGTGTTTTTCATTGCTGATATTTGATTTTTTTTTTTAAGATATTTTATCTTTCATTTTTATCTGTTTTTGCAATTCCTGTTATTACATGTAGTCTTCTGGGTTTGCTGATTTGTTCCTCAGCTATATCCTAGATGCTGTGTATCCTATCCATCATGGAATTTTCTTATGTTTTTATTTTATAAGTTCTTCTCAGTTAAAAATTTCTTGTTTTGTATTGCTAATCTTTTTCCTGTCTCTTTAATGTGTTTATTAGAGTAATTTTAAATCTTGGTTTGCCTGTTTTAATATTTGTACCTTTGATAAACTCTTACTCCAGTACTTTCTTATTTTTAAAAAGTCATGCATCTTAAATGTTTTTGTTCTATAAGTTCATGTTGACTTGTCACCTACTTTGTGGGAAAGATTCCAATTCCTATCAGCCCTAGTTATCATAGGGATAAATTCTAAGAAGTTTTAAAAAATACCAGTGCCTGGACTCCTAGAAATAATGATTTGATTAGCCTGGAGTATGCCTTGGTTATAGGGATTTCTAAGATTATAATTGTAATTATAGCTTAGATTGTCATTCACTACCCTTAAGAGTTTGAAGGAGAAAAGGTTGGGAAGAGAGTATCTAAAAATATTTCCCATCTCTTTTATTTCAGTTCCTTACATAGGACTTCTGTGCTGCCCTGATTTTATGCCTGAGGCTGCCTAGAGCATATGTCTGAGTTGTAGCAGGGTTGGGAGGAGACGTGGTATCTTAAGGCAGTGGTAAGAGAGAAACCAGAGCAAAATTCCAGCAGGTTTTCTGCTGTTTGATCCTTCTATAGCTATGCCTGGCTGCCTTCTGCTCCAGGACTAAGTCCCCCCCTTCCCCATAACCCACCAAGTTCGTCCAGTTTCTTCTTGTTGTTTTCTTTCTTTGGTCTTCTGTGATGATCTTGCAGGACAAAGCCAGCCATTATGCTAGCTTCAGCAATGGAACTGTCACCTCCAAACAGCAGCGGTGTTGTTTTCATATCTGTTATGACTAAAGATTGATGGCTAACTGATAAAGGATCCAGTTAAATTGCATAATAATACTCTCTAGTGCTTCCTCTTTGAAGTTCCTCATTAGAAAATCAGCTTTAAAAATATTCTTAAAACTAGTATCTCTGGCTTTTAAATAAGACTTCAATTTTACAAAGCAAGAATTTTTTTTAAACATACAAACTATTATCAGTAAAGGAACCTATTAGGCATATAGTAGGGTTAATGTTTCTATGACTGTATAATTTTTACTTTTGACAATTTAATATTTAGACTAATTTTTCATCCTTAGTGTGTTAATACCTTATAGTCTGTAAAGAATTTTAAAGACTTGTTTAATAAAAAATCACATTTATATGTATTTTCCATAGATAGTGGAGTTGGAGCAGGGATTGATTCATATTATGAGTACCTATTGAAAGCCTATGTCTTGCTTGGAGATGACAGCTTTCTGGAAAGATTTAATACAGTAAGTTTTTCCAATTATGTATTAATTTTAGAGCCATTTTATAATTTGTGAGATTTTGATAGAAATTCAGTCATTTGAGTGATATTTTGAAAAATTATTTTAAAATATATAGTAGTTTTTTGGTCAGTATTCTCTGATATTGGACAGGGAGAGGGTAAAAAGCTATATACATTTCAAAAACTAGTTTACAGAGTAGTTTTTATTTTTACCTATCATCAGAAGTTTTCAAGATTTTCCAGTAAGTAATAAAATACGTAGATACGAGGTTTACCTAATCTTTTATACAAGGAAGAGAATTTATTGAAGCTAGTTACTAGTTAGCTTTCTCCTTTGTATTCTAATCTTTTTGGAATAGTTAGGAAGTTTGACTTGGTCCTTGACCACACCAAGTATCGGGGCTTTGGAGACTCGAACAAACCAGTGAGTTTTGTTTCAAAAGCAGGTCTGTAAGTCTTTAAGTCTGGATCAGACTCACAGGCATATTTTTAGGGGTGAAGGAGGAGATTATTGAACCTAATTGGATTGCCTTTGTCTATAATTAAATCAAACTGAAGTTAATTAAACTCATAAACTGTGTCACCACATTCTTTTCAAAATAATTTACCGTTTCTTTTCCCTTTCATGAGTTTACTCACGTTACTGTGGCATAGTACAATATAGTGGTTAAAAGTATGGGAGCTGTCCTATCTGGGTTTAAATCCTGGTTGTACCACTGGTTTTGTGATTTTGGGCAAGTAACTTAGATATTTTCCTCTATTCCTTATCCACAGAATGAGAATTATTTATTTAATTTTTTGCCAGTACTGTTTATTGGGAAGATTAATGAGCTAATACATATGAAATGATTAGAACAGTGCTTTAAGATCTAGCTGGTACTCAATAATAGTTAACAAATAATAGATGAGTTGGGGAAGATCTAGTAAAAGTCCTAATAAGTCATCAATTGAATACTTTTAGAAACACTATTACATATATCATTTATTAGATTATAAAAAGAGTTTCTTGAGTTGCATGAGGACAGATATTATTTTTTGTTGTTGGTTTGTTATCGTTCATTGACTCTGACAGCTCAACCTGTTGTTGTCAAGGCTGAGAAATTCTAGGAGAAGATGAAAGAAGGGGAGAAGAATTTTTAAGACCGTAAAAGACAGAGGTAGTGGACCATAAGAGTGGCAGCACCGATGAGATGCATTAGTTTAGGTAACAATTCCTTAGTAAATTTATTCATGTGTAAATTCAGGTTTCATTTCTTCACAGTGCTGTTTAATGATATGCTGTATTTAGGACAGTACATCTTTTCTCATCGACTTTCATGAACACATATTGTGACCTTTTCTAGCACTATGATGCCATCATGAGGTATATAAGCCAGCCACCTCTTCTACTTGATGTGCATATCCACAAGCCAATGCTGAATGCTCGGACGTGGATGGATGCTTTGCTTGCCTTTTTCCAGGTTTGCAGGTAAAACACACACACACACACACACACACACACACAAATACAACTCTTAATTCTCTTAATACCAAAGTAGAATGATTAAGTGTATTTGTGATCTCCAAACTGAATTATCAAAACAGAGTCACATTCAAATTTGTGTTAACCTGGATGTTTCTGTGTCTGTAATGATTGCAAATAACATCAAGTCATGCTTTACTAGGTTAATTTGTTGTTATCATTGGTTTTTAGGTATTAAAGGGAGATATCAGACCTGCTATTGAAACTCATGAAATGTTGTATCAGGTGATTAAAAAACACAATTTTCTACCAGAGGTAAGCAGATCATCTTTGGAATTCTACTTCAGTCTATAGATTGATAATTTAAAGGTAGAAAATGTCATTTTCAAGATTGGTTCTTTTTTAGTTTTCCTGGTTAAATAGTTTATTTAATATATTTTGGGTTTATACAGTATATGTTTTTCCTTTTCCTTATGTATTAAGAGAAGTCTAGTTTAGCATAATGCTGACAGTTTATTAATTTAATATTAAAAAATATTCCAGATTGGTATTTCTCAGCCTTTTCTAACCCATACCATTGCATATTGTCTCATTCTGGCTTTGACACATACCTGCCAGCTAGAGAGACTTTTGTACTTTTCATTTTCTTAAATGTATTTTATAAAAACTACGTATATTGAATATGCTTTGCTGATCACATGTGCTCCCTGGAAATTTGGAAATGTTAGCTCTTCATGCTGTTTAAGAATTGTTCTCCCTGGTTTTTATATGTTAATAATAAATATTCTTGCTAGCTTGATACTGCAGGATTTTAATAGCATGCCTTTTGGCTTTCCAGAAATGTTCCATAAAAATTTTCCAAATTTGTATATGACCATACCCTCTTTGAGATATCTAAGTATCTCACCAATACAGAAGGCTTCCTGAAGTGTTTGTTTCAAGCCACAGAGGATTTGAGATTCTTATTAAAAAAAAAGAAAAAGAAAAAGAGTGCATATGCTAAAGTAGAAATGGGTGAGGGACTTAATAATTAAGAGGAAAAAGTGGTGATAAGGAAAAAAAAGAAAACACAATTATGTAGGCCATCAGGACCTGTGTGGTAAGTAGCATTACTGGAGTCATAGTTTTTCCTAAGCTTCCTAATAGCCAAAGTGATCATTTTTTTTTTAATTTTTATTTTTACTTTGTTTTACTTTACAATGCTATATTGGTTTTGCCATACATTGACATGAATCCGCCATGGGTATACATGAGTTCCCAATCCTGAACCCCCCACACCTCCCACCCCATATCATCTCTCTGGATCATCCTCGTGCACCAGCCCCAAGCATCCTGTATCAAACATAGACTGACGATTCATTTCTTACATGATAGTATACATGTTTCAGTGCCGTTCTCCCAAATCATCCCACCCTCCACCTCTCCCTCAGAGTCCAAAAGTCTGTTCTATACATCTGTTTCTCTCTTGCTGTCTTGCATACTGGATTATCATTACCATCTTTCTAAATTCCATATACATGTGTTAGTATACTGTATTGGTGTGTTTCTTTCTGGCTTACTTCACTCTGTATAATCGGCTCCAGTTTCATCCATCTCATTAGAACTGATTCAAATGTATTCTTTTTAATGGCTGAGTAAAAGCAATCCCATTTAATTGGTTAAAATAACAGCCTCACAAAAATGAATTGTGATTTTAAGCAATGAAAATTTTCATTTCATAGATTGTTATCAATATTTTAACTATTTTTACTTGTCTGTGATCTAATTTACATACTGCAATATATTCTAGAACTATTTTTTTCTATCACACTTTTCTGAATATTTGTATGTTGTTTTGTCTAGGCATTTACCACAGATTTCAGGGTACATTGGGCTCAACATCCGTTAAGGCCAGAATTTGCAGAAAGTACCTACTTCTTGTATAAAGTAAGCTAATTTAACTCTGTTTTTGCTATTTAGCCCTTATTCTCTGTTGGATAACTCACTATCTTATAATAATAGTATTGAGTTTTCAAAGTTCTCATTTAATGTTATATGGTTGGATAGATCATGGTTCTTACTCATCTAGTTCATAGAATATTGAAAGATGCAAGAATTAACTTCTAAGTTTTATGCCTTTTCAAAACATTTGTTAAACATTGCATTAAAGAGAAATTTTATATTCTAGAGCTGCTTTCTAAAGCATGTCTCTTGCCTTTTTTCAGTCAAGCAGCCCTTCTGGGCATTAGAAATTTCATTTAAAGCCTAAGATGTACAGTTGTGCTGCTTTCCAGTTGTGTGTTTAAGAAATTCATAAAGCAGATTCATGGCTTATTTTCAGAACCAGGTTCCATGTAACATGTGTTCCAGTGCCTGATACAGTGTCTGGCACCCTGCAGGTGCTCAATAAATATTTGATAAATGAATGGTTATATGGTACTATATAAGCTGTGTATATGTATACGTATATTCTCCTTTTTAATAGGCTACAGGAGATCCTTACTACCTTGAAGTAGGGAAAACACTTATTGAAAATTTAAATAAATATGCTAGAGTGCCTTGCGGATTTGCTGCCATGAAGGATGTTCGTACTGGAAGTCATGAGGACAGGTAAAACATTCCTAACCTCCCCTTTCCTCAGGGTAACTCTGAAACAACGAAACAGGGTAACAACTAACGACGAAAATACGATTCTTAGTTAGCCTTCAGATAGGCTTAATGCTTTTACAAGGGTATTTGAAAATATAAATCTTCAAATACCCTTGTAAGATGTAAATCTTAGTTCATTGCGCTTACTTTTTTTTTTTTTAACTCTCTTAAGTAGGCTTATTTTAAATTGTTTGAAAGTTTCTATTTTTGCCATAGTGACTGGCATATAGTAAGTGCTCAAATGATTTTTAAATAGATGAATAAATGATTGTTAAACATCAGAACCTTGGTCTTTGGAGTATTAGGAAAGTTGGAGTTTTCTTCTTTGTTGATAGTTTTTTCTATTATGTAAAATGTTAGAAATCATCAAGGTGATGATGAATGATCTGAATGATGATCCCTGTTCAGTCAAAAGCATTGTGGTGGTTCTGTGTATATTCTTATTCTGTTGTTGATTTGGAGAGCTGTGGAGGATTGTTGGCAGGTTATATTTTGTTGGATGCTGGATAGATGTAGATGACATGGAGCATTCAAGATACAAAAAGCATGCTTTGGTTAATATGAAAGTCACTAAAATTCCAGTTATTCCAGGATCATTCGATTTGGTTGTTTTAACTGTTCAGAACATAGCAACACATGTCTAAATGAGCATTAAAATTTGTTCATTTGATTAGCAAATGTTCATTCCACAAATATTTACTAAAATGTCTTATGTGCCAGAGTTATACTAGTTTTTGAAGATTACAGATAAACAGACATGTCCTTTCTTCCTTTGAATCACTGAGGTTGGCAGATAAACAGGCTTTAAAGTATTGTGTTCACGCTGCTGCTGCAGCTGCTAAGTCGCTTCAGTTGTGTCCTACTGTGTGCGACCCCAGAGACAGCAGCCCACCAAGCTCCACCATCCCTGGGATTCTCCAGGCAAGAACACTGGAGTGGGTTGCCATTTCCTTCTCCAATGCATGAAAGTGAAAAGTAAAAGTGAAGTCACTCAGTCATGTCCAACTCGTCACGACCCCATGGACTGCAGCCTACCAGGCTCCTCCATCCATGGGGTTCTCCAGGCAAGAGTACTGGAGTGGGGTGCCATTGCCTTCTCCAGTATTCATGCTATGGAGCATATTAAAGGGATGTGAAATGCAGAGTGGAATGTGCTAGACACTTAAAGGTTTCTAGAGCATCTCGTGTCCTGAAGGATCAGGACTAGAAAAAGAAAAGTGGTAAAAGGAGTTCCCAGCAGAGGAACTAGTAACAAGGGAAACACAACACTCATCTAATCACAGAGTTGTCCCTCAGTCCTTTCCTTCTCTCAGAGTATTCAGGTAATGGTTGATTAGATTTGAGATCTCCTTCCTTGACCACAGCTGATAAGAAATGGATAGGTTTCTGGAAGCAGGCATATAGAAAACAGCAAGAAACGAAAGCAGATGGCTTGTGTATTTATCTGTAAATTTGTTGGCTGCTTCCTACATTCCGAGCACTCTTCTAATTAAACACTTTCTATGTTTAATTCCTTTGATCCTTACAACAGCCCTCTGAAGTATAATTTCTTCTATGATCTTCATTTTATAGATGAAGAAACCAAGGCACAGAAAGATTAAGGAACTTGTCCGAGGTCTCAGAATTAGTTCAGTTCAGTCACTCAGTCGTGTCTGACTCTTTGAGACCCCATGAATCGCAGCACGCCAGGACTCCCTGTCCATCACCAACTCCCGGAGTTCACTCAGACTCACATCCATTGAGTCAGTGATGCCATCCAGCCATCTCATCCTCTGTTGACCCCTTCTCCTCCTGCCCCCAATCCTTCCCAGCATCAGGGTCTTTTCCAATGAGTCAACTCTTCACATGAGGTGGCCAAAGTACTCGAGTTTCAGCTTTAGCATCATTCCCTCCAAAGAAACCCCAGGGTTGATCTCCTTCAGAATGGACTGGTTGGATCTTCTTGCAGTCCAAGGGACTCTCAAGAGTCTTCTCCAACACCACAGTTCAAAAGCATCAATTCTTCTGCGCTCAGTCTTCTTCACAGTCCAACTCTCACATCCATACATGACCACAGGAAAAACCATAGCCTTGACTAGACGGACTTTAGTCGGCAAAGTAATGTCTCTGCTTTTGAATATACTATGTAGGTTTGTCATAACTTTTCTTCCAAGGAGTAAGCGCCTTTTAATTTCATGGCTGCAGTCACCATCTGCAGTGATTTTGGAGCCCCCCAAAACAAAGTCTGACACTGTTTCTATTGTTTCTCCATCTATTTCCCATGAAGTGATGGGGCCAGATGCCATGATCTTCGTTTTCTGAATGTTGAGCTTTAAGCCAACTTTTTCACTCTCCTCCTTCACTTTCATCAAGAGGCTTTTTAGCTCCTCTTCACTTTCTGCCATAGGGTGGTGTCATCTGCATATCTGAGGTTATTGATGTTTCTCCCGGCAATCTTGATTCCAGCTTGTGCTTCTTCCAGCCCAGCATTTCCATGATGTACTCTGCATAGAAGTGAAATAAGCAGGGTGACAATATACAGCCTTAACGTACTCCTCTTCCTATTTGTAACCAGTCTGTTGTTAGTTAGATTAATTCTAATCAAGGCAGATGGGCTTTTGACTATATACTATGCTGGCAACTCATTGAAGGAACAGTAATTTAGTGTCTATTGTATACCAGATGCTGCTCTTAGGTAAAAGGATGAAAAGACCAATTAGAACCAGTCCCTGCCCTCCTGTGACTTGTAGTAAGTGAGGAAGGTGGGTATAAAAGAATCACAAGTCTCAGCTGTGTCCAACTCTATGTGAACCTATGTAGCCTACCAGGCTCCTCTCCATGGGGTTTTGCAGGCAACAATACTGAAGTGGGTTGCCATTTCCTCCTCCAAGGGATCTTCCTGGCCCAGGGATCGAACCCACATCTCCTGCAAGTCTCCTGTGTTGCAGGCAGATTCTTTACTGCGGAGCCCCAGGAAGCCCAATGTGTGCTAGAGTAGAAAGAAAAGTAGCAGGCGGAAGAATTACAGAGGAAGACATGATTTACTATGTCTAGAACGTTCCATTTTTTCTAAATTTAGCATCCTTTTTTTTCTCCTGCTGAATATTCCTTATATGACCTTTCTGGATCTCTTACTGTTGCCTTTGTCCCATTCTGATTGTATTGTAGAGTCTCTTAAAATGTCCTGTCCAGAATTAACGGTGCTCGAGGTGTGCTTGGCCCTGCAGTGCTGTTACCGTCTGGGTTCAGCCGCCAGATGGGTCACTTTCTGAAGGGCTGGTGGGCCTCCTCCCTCTCCACTGCTCCTCATGGCAGCATCGTATCTCCTGGATGCATTTGGTCCCACAAAAGGTTGGGAACCACTCATCTTCGTCATACTGTGTTATTAGATGTGTCTTAGATTTTTCCAACAGCTTTATGTTCAACACACAGTGAATTTGTGGCCAGTTGACCTCAGATACTTAACAGTGACTCACTGACAAATAGTTGTTCTCTATTCTGCTCTTAAGAAGCTGTTTTTTCTTTTTTAATCGTAAACTTGGGACTTCATACTTATCCCAGCAAAATTTCATTTTGTTGGGGTTTTTTGGTGTGTATCTAGACCAAAAGGAATGGAGAATGCAATGGCACCCCACTCCAGTACTCTTGCCTGGAAAATTCCATGGACGGAAGAGCCTGGTAGGCTGCAGTCCATGGGGTCATGAAGAGTCAGACATGACCGAGCGACTTCCCTTTCACTTTTCACTTTCATGCATTGGAGAAGGAAATGGCAACCCACTCCAGTGTTCTTGCCTGGAGAATCCCAGGGACGGGGGAATCTGGTGGGCTTCCGTCTATGGGGTTGCACAGAGTCGGATACAACTGAAGCGACTTAGCAGCAGACCAAAAGGAAGGCTTAAATATCATCTCAGTCATCTAAAAATGTATTAGCTAAACAACTGTTTTCAGTGATTTTGGGTTTAGGTAAGTATGCTGTAAAAATTTCCAACTAATATTCTGCATTTGGTTGCTTATTCCCCTGCATATCTACCTTATTGTCTGGCTCACCTATGTCTCTCCTCCCTGCCCTCCCTCCCAGTTTTCAAAATAGAAATATTTATATCTTTCTAATAATGATCTTTAAAGATTTTAAATGGCAAAAAAGAATATGAAAATTTTCCTGCAATACTTTCCTCCTTGCCATCCTAAGATTATCACTGTTGGCAGTTTAATAAACAGTCTTCCAGACAATTTTAATGGCTGTGTGTTTGCATTTATGCATATAGTTGTGGTTTTTGATAAGTACAAAATAGATTATGTGATACAATACTCAAACTCACTAGCTTTACCCTACTCATACTGCAGTGATTTCACCATGTCTATTCTTTTCTGAGCATTTACAAATCATCTGTTTCACAATTATCTGTGGAATTTGCCAAAAATCAATATCTTGCCATATATACACTATCATGAGTAAAATAGATAGTGGGAAGTTGCTAAATAACACTGGGAGCCTAGCCCTGTTCTCTATGATGACCTAGAGGGATGAGATGGGGGGTAGGGAGGGAGAGAAGGGATATATATAATTATGACTGATTCACATTGTTTTATGGCAGAAACCAACACAAAATTGTAATTTCCCACCAATTAAAAAAATTTTTTTTAATCAACATCTTGCACATTAGTTTACAGTTCTCAAACTAGCATTTGCTCATGATAGTAACTGTCAGCCCTCCAGAAAAAGTTAAGTTACCATAAGTGTATTGCCGGTTGACAGGGAAGTATTTTATCTATTCTATAATGGTTAACATCCAAAATGTTCAAAAAAGTTTTGAAACATTATAGGTGAGTTGTTCTAAAATAAAACATCATTTATATATGGGAAAATTATGATAGTTCTGTTTTTGAGCTCATATGCATGCCAAGTGCTATGCTAAATAGTTGACATTATAGAATCTCATTTGGTCTTTACACCACTATTAAGCATGTATTATGTCCTTTCAGAATAAACTGGAGCTCATGGTCCTTATATAGTATCCCCTTTGTGTCATAGCTAGCCATTGGAAGGTCTTTTCTATTCTGAAATCCCCAGATCCTTACCACTATGTCCAGCTTCTTCTCCATTTCATTCTTTAGTAATGCTGTTTAAACTTGGATTTGAAAACATTTATAGAGTGCCTACTGTATTGCAGGAATTGTGCTTGCCCAGATTTATGAAACTGTGCAGCCTGTCTAGTAACTGCTAAAAGCTCAGATGCTTTGGAATGTAGCACGTTTACTTAAATTCCTTGTTACTGTAACTCCATCTAACTATGCTCTTTTTCTACCACTTTTTATTAAAGCTTTTCTTTAAAATGTTTATTAAAACATTATAACATTAAATCATTTGTAAAGTCACATATGTTTTTAATTTCCTTTATTTCTTCATATTCCCTTCTTGAGAAGGATTTCAGTATTTACAAAGTTATGATCATAGTCCATATGATTTTGTGTTGTACTTTTTCATGTAACTTTTCATAAATGATTACTTTTAAAGCCTTCTTGTCTATCACTTAAATGGCTGTGTAGTGAGCTACATCAAACTGTATTACTTTATCCAGTTCAGTTAATATTAATTGAAGATTCTTACAGGGTTCTCAGTAGTGAAGTTCATCAGCATTACCTCCCTGATGTCGGTTCTCTGTAGTAGAAACGCCAAAGAAATGCCAGATTATTTTCTCAGAAGGCCCGTAGGTGAATCTCGTCTGCCTGACTGACAAGGTTTAGTGTGCCTCTGGTCTTTTCTACTTCCTTGGAATATGTTTGGAGTCAAGGCTGTTACCACTGGGGAATAGATACGTTCTGGAGTTCTTTGGATATCTATGCTGGTGAAGACAGGCTTATTGACCTTGATTCTGTGGCTTTCAGATAGCTGGCATTTGGATATTTTTACATACTTAGATTTGTCTATAATCTTTTATTTTAGAATGGATTCCTTCTTCTTGGCGGAAATGTTTAAATATCTTTACCTGTTATTCGCGGATAAAGAAGACATTATTTTTGACATAGAAGATTACATTTTTACAACAGAAGCTCATCTGTTACCTCTTTGGCTCTCTACTACAAATCAAAGAGTGTCTAAGAAGAACACAGTAGGTTATGTTTTTGAATCAAATATCTCATTCTCTTTTTTACTCCTATCTGTTTTGTTTTTCTAAATGAAAACTAATCCATGACTACCATTCAATAAATATAGTGTGGTTGAAGAAGTACCTTTGATGTTTTCTTATGTTGTGTCCTGTGTATACTTACGTTCCACTTAGTGTTTCCTTTGCACAAACTATAATATTAAGTAAAATAATTATTTGTACTTATATAACATTCTTTTCTCTTTTTAGACTTCAGAATATACAGAACTGGATGACAGTAACTTTGACTGGACTTGTCCAAACACTCAGATCCTCTTCCCCAACGATCCACTATATGCTCAGAGCATCCGTGAACCCTTGAAAAATGTGGTGGACAAGAGCTGTCCTAGAGGCATCATCAGAGTGTAAGATGTCTTATTTTATATTTGTTAGTACCAAAATTAATTCTTCGTAAATGACAGAGAATGTGAGGAGAGCCAGGAATACATTCATTTAGAACCAAAATATTGAGGAGGTGAGGTATGTACGTTAATGGATTAAAATTAAAATTATTGGTGAATAGATAGCAGTTTATTCAGCAATAATGTCTATTATTATGGAAATTTCTGTATATCTTTTGGTTAATTAACCAAGTAATTTTGACAGCATATAATAGTTTGTAACTTCCACAGCACATTTTTACACATGAGTTTCATGAAATATTTCCACATCCTGTTTATGTAGAAAATATTTTTCCTTTTATCTGTAGTTTCTATATAAGAAAAATACAGTGTTTTGATTTGATTTTTTGATGAGATACTTATTCTTCGTTGCTGAATTAAAATTTTTACCGTAATGAATTTGTTTTCTTCAAAATAGTTAATTAGAAAAGCTATTACTAGAAAATTAAAATTTAAGTGAATGTTATTCAGTGATATAAGCATTGTTTTGCTTTTCAAATATTGAGGAAAATGTCTGTTTTATTTTTTTTGAGGGGGAAATAAATAGTAATAAATCCCGAAGCCAAGCTATTCTGTACCTTCAGGATGGTTATAATGCTGTTAATACTGCCTTACAGATGATACACAAGCTTTTGATAACTGTAAAATATATTTGAAAGCTATAACACTTATTAAAAACCTAAGTTGTATGTAGGTAAATAAGTTCTATTTATTCCATTTTTCAGTAGTTTAAAACTAGCAGTTCTGCAAATATCTAATAACATTATTTTTATTTTGCTTTATGTTTTTTCCAAATTCTGATTTGTAGTTTTTTAAGCCTTGTCTATAATTACTTTTAGCAGAGAGGAGAGTTTGAGGAGTGGAGCTAAACCCCCTCTGAGAGCCAGAGATTTCATGGCCACTAACCCTGAGCATTTAGAAATCTTGAAGAAGATGGGGGTGAGTTTGATTCACCTCAAAGATGGGAGAGTCCAGTTGGTTCAACATGCCATCCAAGTAAGACATTGCTGTACTAATTAGCTGTGGTCTCTGTCCTGTTTGGTCTCATTAGCTTTATAACATAATGACATTTGACTTTTTAAAAACTGTAAATGTATGGTTTAAAGTAAGAGGATCAGAATTTTAGTACTTGGAAGTATCTTGGAAAGCCATGTAACTCAGCCTGATTTATAGTATAAATCAGTTAAATCACAAATAGGTTGCTGGTTTGCCTGTGTTGGTAAGGTCAAACACGAACTCAAATATAAGTTTTCTGTTTCTCAGTCTCTTCTCTTTCCACTATTTAGGACATAGTCTTAAAAGCTAATAATTAGTTTTAATATTTATATCTCTATTTTACACTGTTTTAGTTTCCAAGGAGTATTAAATATTTCATTCATTAATCAAAATACACATTTATTTATATATGCCTAGGCAACATAACACGTGTCTTTGGGAAATTTTTATTGATTTTTTATTTAAAAGTTTTCATAACCTGAGATCTTTAAATTATCCACCTTATTCCTACCTTAATTCTGAGAAGAGTACAATTTGAAAAATAATTTCAATGAAGTAGAATCATATTCAGATATCCCTTAATCTCTAATTCAACCTTCTCACCACCTCATCTTCCCCTCGGGTTTCTGTCTCATCTCTATTCTTGCCACATCTGTCCTTCCTTAAAGAATCTTCTGTCTGCTTCCTTAATGTTTCACTCGTCCCAGCTGAGGGAATGACATCTCTAATGACACTGCTTTCACTTGGGTCACCAGTGACCTAGTTGCCAGCTAGTGGCCCCTTCATCCTCATATGATTGAACTTTCATGTAACTATTGACTCTTCTCTTTTTAGAACATACCCCTTTCTTATCTTCCAGGGCATCCCAACATCTTTCCAAATACTCTGTTCAGTATTTTGTAGATTCCTTTACAACTCTTCTTTCCTGGCACAGCCACTCAGTATAGGCACTGTCAAAGAATCTGGACCATATTTTTCTCTTTCTGTACTCTTCTTCAGTAGGATCATCATCATCTTTGTACGTGTGATTTCTTAGATATATGTGTATGCGTGTGTGCTCAGTTGTGTCCAGCTCTTTGTGACCCATGGACTATAGCCCTCCAGGCTCCTCTGTCCATGGGATTTCTCAGGCAGGAATATTGGAGTGGATTGCTACTTCTTTCTCCAGTGGATCATCTGTATGTAATCCTGATTGTGAACTTTACTTCTTAAACCCAGTTTTAATCTACCTGTCATACATTTTTGCATTTCAGATTTCAGTCTGTCCAAACCTGAATTAATTTTCTCTCCCTGCTTCCACCACAGTCTGTCTCTCTCTGGCTTTTTGTTCTCCATCTTAGTCAGCCCTGCCGTTATTCTCTAAGTCACAGAAATCTCAGGATCAGCTTGAATTTCTGTCTGCCAGCTCCTCTCTGTTCTCCTCTATCTTCTATCACTTATCAAGTTCCATTGACTTTCTCTGTAAAGTGTTAGGAGTTCATGTTTTTCCTACTATAGTCAGGCACTCTTCAACTTTTCCTCTGTTAAGATGCAATTAGAGTCATTCCAAATATTTCCCAGATACACACTGGCAAAATCAGTCATTCATTCTGTTGTCTATGTTCCTAGTCTACTTTCTCTCTTGAGAAATTTTATTGTAGCTAATTTTATATCTCTTCTCTAGATACAAACTTCTTAAAGTAAAAGACTATGTCCCCATTGCCTAGTCAAGTTCTAGGATGTAATAGGTGACTGATACTTATTTCTTGAATATAATCTGGTTGTTGGTTCATAATTTCAAAGAAGAGGAGTATAGGTCAGGTGTGAGGTTTATTTCTTAAAAGGGTAACCGGGGGAAAAACAAGCAAAGTGAGCATTTGGTCGGAAGTCCAGTTCTCAATTTGTATCAAAAATGGTTTATAAAACAGTGAAAGAGACATAAATAAAAATTTCAGATGTTACATTCAGAAAATATTTCCAGAAGCAATATTTTTGAGAAGAAATAAGGCCGTAAATATTTGGTAGAGACCAAAACTGAAAGGAGAAATTTTGGAGTAACTTTGCAGAAGTATTTAAGAAATAAAAAAGTTGAAACTTTCTAGAAAGGATAAAATTAATCTTGTTTTTTCCTAGGCTGCTAGTTCGATTGACGCGGAAGATGGGTTGAGGTTTATGCAGGAGATGATTGAATTGTCAAGTCAGCAACAAAAAGAACAGCAGCTCCCTCCACGAGCTGTACAAATTGTTTCCCACCCATTTTTTGGCCGGGTAGTATTAACTGCTGGTCCAGCACAGTTTGGGCCAGACCTGTCTAAACATAAAGAGGTTTGTGCGCTTATAATATTGTTGAGGTTGAACTTGGATAGTACTTAAGTGTTGTTAATTTCTTAATCTCTTTTCTAATTTAGTATTTTTTACTTAATTAAAACACCTAAATATTTAATCTCCTAGATTAAAGGAGATTAAATTTAAAACATATCTTGAAAATATTGAGTCATAATTTATGTTTGCAATATGGTTATAGAATTTTACTTAAAATGTTGTTCAGATACTGTTCTCTTAAGTCAAAGCCTTTAGCCAAAGCCTTTAGCTTATCTAAAAATGGTTTTCAAGCTTTTAAACTACTGGAACCTTTCTTTGAAAAAAAGTCTAACTCAGAGGCTTAATGTAGAGAACAGCTGAAGCGAAAGTGCTCTGGACAAGTGGCTGTGAAGAGCATCAGATGCTGAGGTTCCACTAAACAAACTTGGAAGACCACTAAGCTAGTTTATCCTATAGGTTTAGTTTAATATAGGAAACAAAGCTCACAGTTCAACTATCTGACTGACTGGTAGCAAAGCTAGCTAGCTACTAGACCAGAACCCAAATATCCTGATCATCTAAAACCAATGGTCTTTGAACTCTATTACTGCTAATTTAAACTTTTTCTAGTATATACTTTAAAGCTATGTAGGTTTATAGTAGATTGACTTGTTCATTACAACTCTTATTCTAGGCACTATTTTAGATTTTTGCTATATGTCATGTTTATAAAAACCAGTGAAGGTTTATGCCCTCATGAAGTTTACATTCTAAGAGCAAGAAGGGTCTTAAAACATCTTTATACTCACATCTTTAAATGTGAGTTCTCTGTTGGATTTAAGTTTTTAGGAAGAAGAATTGCTTGCAGATTTATGTACACTAAATCTGTTTTTTTCCCCTCTTTCAAAAAATTTTCTGGTTACCAGTGATGGTTTAAAAATGGTTCCCAGCTGTTGAAGTATGGGTCTGGGTATGTAGTGAGTCTGCCAGCAGGCTCCAACTTTGCCACTTTCTAACATCATGACCTTGAGCAAATTATGAAAGCTGAATCTCGGTTTCCCATATGTAAAATGTATATGTTATCTGTGTTTAACTCAGTCATTGTAAAGATCAGGTTTAGTGATTTATGTAAAAATGCTTTTATAAACTGCAAAGTACAGTAGAAATATTGGTTGGGGACTATGATATGCAAAATGTTGAAAGCAAAAATTTAGGCTAAATGTGTATTGGATGTGTTATTGTTAGAAAAGAAATGAGATCTCCCTAAAGCTCTAGATTTTGAATTTTAATGACATGGTAGTGATTTGAGAAGATAAAAGTTATTCAAGTAACTTTTTATTTCTGACAGACAAGAGGATTTGTTGCAAGCAGTAAACCATACAATGGTTGTTCAGAACTTACTAACCCTGAAGCAGTGATGGGAAAAATTGCTTTGATACAAAGAGGGCAGTGCATGTTTGCAGAAAAGGCACGCAACATACAGAATGCTGGAGCCATTGGTGGCATTGTTATTGGTAAGTAATACTCCATGTCACTGTATTAATAACTAAAACATCATTTTTAGGGTTTTTCTTTCATTTTCCAGAATTTTATCAGAGTTTGTCATATTGTTTTTACTTCACTAGCCAGCATATTGGATAGGTAATCCAATGACTCTTAATAATTTGTATATGTCTCATACCTTGTTTGAACACCTAACTCTGAGTTTCTGTATATTAATGCCAATAAATGTACTTGAGTCAGATGTGAAGGTACAACAGGAGTGATGCTAAAAACACCTGATAAGAAAATGTGATCAGAAAATGTGCCCATGAGATCCAAAACCCCTAGGGGCAAGAATTACACCTGCCACCTTAAGTGGAAAGTCATGAAGATATCCATTCCTCCACCCAGATGCAAGCTTTGGAGTCAGACACATGGGGGTGCAGTTCCTGGCTCTTCCACAAAATCATGCTGTAAACTTTAGATTGTTTACCTGTTTATTCAGTAGAATATTTTTTAGCTCCAGTGAAAACGGTAATAAACATCTTTTAGGTGGTTGTGAGGTTTGAAGATAATGGAAATAAAATTTCCTAAAATTACTGACATGGGTAAAAATAAAATAGTAGGATTTATTTCATTGAAAAAGTATTTACTATTCCTTTTTCTTATCCTATATGGGCACTACAGTGTTGATTTAGTGAACGCATGAGTTTCATAGTTAAATATTAACATTAGGAAAAGTTCTGCTTAATAAATTAGTGGTTAGTGAACTATAGCCTGCAAGCCAAGTTTGGCTCACTGCTTTTTTTGTAAGTAAAAGTTTTATTAGAACACAGCTCGTCAGTTTGTTTACCTATCTTCAGTAACTGCTTTCAAGAACAGTGCTGGAGTTGAGTGGTGGTAACAGTAACAAAGCCTAAAGTACTCTCTATCTGACCAGTTACAAAAAGAGTTTGCTGATGGCTGACTTAAATCACTTCTTAATCCTTGGTTATTTTCCACTCTGAGATTACTTTTATTAAAGAATTTAATAGCTTGCCACTACTATTATTTTAGACATCTTACTGAGTTTTAAAAAATATGAAAAAATAAAAGTTGGGAACATATGTGGAGTATTTTAGATTTTCCCCATTTTTTGGTAAAGTCTAATTTTTGTGGTATTCTGTACTCTGCAAGGTTTGTCAAATCAAATGCTTTCATTAGTAGCTATTAGTTATAGAATGCTATCTTGAGATCTGTCAGTAAATAATTAGAAGTGGTCCTTAATTTTTAAAAAATCAATATCTAAGTAGAAACTTCCTTATGTTGTAACTCCTTTCCCTGAAGTTTTTTTTTTTTGCTTCTGGTGAAGCATTTTGTTTAGTTTCTAATGGTTTTCAGTTCAGTTCAGTTTTCAGTTCAGTTGCTCATGATGTCTGGCTCTTTGCAATCCTGTGGACTGCAGCACGCCAGGCTTCCCTGTCCTTAAACATCTCCCAGAGCTTGCTCAAAGTCATGTCCATCCAGTTGGTGATGCCATCCAGCCATCTCATCTTCTGTTGTCTCCTCCTCCTCCCTTCAATCTTTCTCAGCATCAGTCTCTTTTCCAATGAGTCAGTTCTTTGCATCTGGTGGCCAAAGTATTGGAGTTTCAGCTTCAGCATCAGTCCTTCGTATGAATATTCAGGACTGATTTCCTTTAGGATGGACTGGTTTGATCTCCTTGCAGTCCAAGGGACTCTCAAGAGTCTTCTCCAACACCACAGTTTAAAAGCATCAGTTCTTCGGTGCTCAGCTTTCTTTATAGTCCAACTCTCAGATGACTACTGAAAAATCCAAGTCCCATACGTGACTACTGGAAAAACCATAGCTTTGACTATATGGACCTTTGTCAGCAAAGTAACGTCTCTGCTTTTTAATATGCTGTCTAGATTTGTCATAACTTTCCTTCCAAGGAGCAAGTGTCTTTTAATTTCCTGGCTACAGTCACCATGTACAGTGGTTTTCAGTTCAGTTGCTCAGCCATGTCCGACTCTTTGCAACCCCATGAATCACGGCATACCAGGCCTCCCTGTCCATCACCAACTCTCAGAGTTTACCCAAACTCATGTCCATTGAGTCGGTGATGCCATCCAACCATCTCATCCTCTTCGTCCCCTTCTCCTCCTGCCTTCAATCTTTCCCAACATCAGGGTCTTTTCCAATGAGTCAGCTCTTCACATGAGGTGGCCAAAATATTGGAGTTTCAGCTTCAACATCAGTCATTCCAATGAACACCCAGGACTGATTTCGTTTAGTATGGACTTGTTGGATCTCCTTGCAGTCCAAGGGAGTCTCAAGAGTCTTCTACACCACAGTTCAAAAGCATCCATTCTTCGGCACTCAGCTTTCTTCACAGTCCAACTCTCACATGCATACATGACCACAGGAAAACCATAGCCTTGACTAGACAGACCTTTGTTGGCAAAGTAATGTTTCTGCTTTTTAATATGCTGTCTAGGTTGATCATAACTTTCCTTCCAAAGAGTAAGTATTTTTTAGTTTCATGGCTGCAGTCACCATCTGCAGTGATTTTGGAGCCCAAAAAAATAAAGTCTGACACTGTTTCCACTGTTTCCCCATCTATTTCCCATGAAGTGATGGGACCAGGTGCCGTGATCTTAGTTTTCTGAATGTTGAGCTTTAAAGCAGCTTTTTCACTCTCTTTCACCTTCATCAAGAGGCTCTTTCGTTCTTTACTTTCTGCATGAGGGTGGTGTCCTGTGCATATCTGAGGCTATTGATATTTCTCCCGGCAATCTTGATTACAGCTTGTGCTTCTTCGAGCCCAGCGTTTCTTATGATGTACTCTGCATATAAGTTAAATAAGCAGGGTGACAATATACAGCCTTGA
>SJXQ01007325.1:572893-615207 GCA_006408695.1 Aepyceros melampus | reverse complement strand
CCATTCTGAAGGAGATCAACCCTGGGATTTCTTTGGAAGGAATGATGCTAAAACTGAAGCTCCAGTACTTTGGCCACCTGATGCGAAGAGTTGACTCAGTGGAAAAGACCCTGATGCTGGGAGGGATTGGGGGCAGGAGGAGAAAGGGACGGCCGAGGATGAGATGGCTGGATCACGGACTCAATGGACGTGAGTCTGAGTGAACTCCGGGAGTTGGTGATGGACAGGGAGGCCTGGCGTGCTGCGATTCATGGGGTCACAAAGAGTCAGACACGACTGAGCGACAGAACGGAACGGAGCGGATGTTGGCAATTTGATCTCTGGTTCCTCTGCCTTTTCTAAAACCAGCTTGAACTTCTAAACGTTCACGGTTCCCATATTGCTGAAACCTGGCTTCGAGAATTCTGAGCATTACTTTACTAGCATGTGAGATGAGTGCAATTGTGCAGTAGTTTGAACATTCTTTGGCATTGCCTTTCTTTAGAATTGCAATGAAAACTGACCTTTTCCAGTCCTGTGGCCACAGCTGAGTTTTCCAAATTTCCTGGCATATGGAGTGCAGCGCTTTCACAGCATCATGTTTCAGGTTTTGAAATAGCTCAACTAAAATTCCATCACCTCCACTAGCTTTGTTCATAGTGATACTTCATAAGGCCCACTTGACTTAACATTCCAGGATGTCTGGCTCTAGGTGATTGATCACACCTTCATGATTATCTGGGTCATGAGTGGTTTTAATTGTATATAAATGAGCAAATTAGGACTTGGTGGTTTGTTATCCCAAATACCAGAAATATAGATTATCTTAAAAATCATTTGCCTACAAGAGACAGTTTATTTAGTGTAAGGGAGGTTTGTTTACTATATGGAAATAGATTATTTTCGTTGAACCCAAGAGTAAGAAATACAACTGAATGCTCTAAGGAATTAGAAGTGGAAACTAAAAATCATCAGGAACCATGATGGCTAGCATTTTTCTTGTCTCTATCTGTGGGTCCTCCTGGATTCTTCTCTGCAGCTCTTTGGTATTCTGCTTCATTCTGCAGTTTCTCACCAGCCTCCTCTCTTTTTACCTAGAAGTTCCAAAATGGCCTTTTCCAAAATTGCAACCTAAGCCATCAGTCTGTGTCACTTAACTGGACTTCTGCTGCTACTACTGCTAAGTCACTTCAGTCATGTCCAACTCTGTGCGACCCCATAGACGGCAGCCCACACTAGGCTCCTCTGTCCCTGGGATTCTCCAGGCAAGAATACTGGACTTCTACCCACTGCTAACCGAAAGTCTTTCTATTTTTGAAAATGTGCCACTTCCAAATCTCCCAGAGACACTGGGGGTTAGGTAGCCATCTTTTGTCTGGTCAGTTACTGTTGAAGGGTGTGATTCTGCCTCGTATTCTCCATTTAGCAGGGCTAGTCCATGCAAGCTTTCTGAGAGGTGACAGACAGGTTCTCCAGGGAGACTGGCATGTGAGATTAGGACTGGACATAACTGACATCTCCAGTAGAGTAGTAATTAGCAGCCATACTATTATTTTTTAACCAGTGTAAAGTCAGAATAGTGTTTCATTCAACTTACAGAGGAAAAAAACAGTCTAGTCATAATTATTCCTTGAGAAGAGTGTTTTAAAAATACATAATATAATGCCATTAGAGGAAATCGTAAATAACAATAAATTTTCATTATTCTATCATTGTAATTCAAGTCTGAATTTTTCCCTTTTTAGGCTTTTTCATAAGTATCTGAAATTTTTATAGTCACAATCATAGAACTTTGTACTTTACTTTTTTATGTAATAATAACATTTTGTTTTTCTGTGTGTTCCCTTAGGTAGTTCATTATAATTTGCTTACAGTTTATGGTTGTTGACAAGTATAAAGCACTCCAGAAAACTTTTTCAGGCATAAATCATTTTGCTTCTTTTGAATTATTTCCTCAGGGTAAATTTCTAGGAGTAGAATTAGTGGACCCCACAAGTATGAGTGTTTTGTGGTTCTTAATGCAGGAAATTAATGTCGACAGGTGAAAAATAGTAAAGATCGGCAGCTGGACCTTTCTAATGGATGAACGTGTTGATGTTTGTTTTTATTCTTTCTCTGGCTAGATGACAATGAGGGGAGCAGCAGTGATACTGCCCCTCTGTTCCAGATGGCGGGGGATGGGAAGGACACAGATGACATTAAGATCCCCATGCTGTTTTTATTCAGTAAAGAAGGAAGTATCATACTGGATGCCATCCGGGAGTATGAGGAGGTGGAAGTGCTCCTTTCTGACAAAGCAAAAGATCGAGGTAAGGGTAAAAAAATCCTTTGTTTTCTGCTTTGCATTAATTTTTTTAACTTGACAAAAATGAGTTACAAATGACTATTTATGGTTCACTGGTAAAAGAAGTAAAAATTTTTAGAAGGTGATTTCAAAATACGTTTTTCTTTTGGAAAGTGAGTAATGAAATGTTTCACTTTGTTCGCTGATTTAGAATGTCATTAGAATTATATTTTTATATGTAATTTATGATTTTTGCTATGATTCTGCCAGTGATAAAAATACAAGAGATTACATTAAGAGTCATTTTTAACATCCACAGAGGCTCACCATTCAATTTCACAGATACTATATCCTCTGGGGTTTTTTTAGAATAAGAAGTAAAAAGAGATTATATAGAACAGTGTTATGTATGATATAATAGTAATTGCGTTCACCAAGCCACCTGTAATCAAATAACCAGTGTCTTGGTGAAGGCATAGAAACCTAGCAGCTTCTCTTCACTGAGATAATTTCATCACATAGGTACTTAAAAGTTACAAGAGTTACACATGACTGACTAGTGCCTAAAGAACAAGATAGCATGCGTTAATTCATGAGAGTGTATATATATATCCCTCTCTGGGCCAAAATTTTTGTTAGTAAATTGAAAGCTCTTTGAAACCCAAATTATTGGATAATTGCAAGGTCTCACTAGTGTTCTTTTACAATTTCACATCTAGAGATAGAGATCAGACGTAGTCTGTAATCCTGCTTTTAATAGCCGTTTTCTTAGCCACTGGAGACTCCTATAGAGAGAGCACTAGTCCTCCTACCTTGCCTTCAACAGATAAAGTTGTGTAATTTGTACATAGTTGTTGATGTTTGGGATATTTGTTTGGCAGATATGTAGGAAATTTACTCAATTCAGTATAACATCCAAGTGGAACAACTAAAAGAAAAAAGTTTAGCAATAATCTAGTGCTAGCCGAATCAGTGTTGTGTGTTGTCTCCTTGTATTGCTTTATTCTTCTTTGAGGTTCATTCAGTTGTTAACTATTTAAGCAGTATGGAGTGACTAGGGTGTATGTACTTACGGATGTATAAATAAAACAGAATAGAAAGGATTCCTAATCTTCTTAAATCCTCCTATGTGCCTGTTTTTTTTTTCTTCCTGAGCCCTTTTTTCAGTTAGATCTTTATATGCATTTTGGCATCAAACACAGGCAAGTTATTATTCCATGTAACTCTTTAATGCCTTTGCTTTTTTCCCCCCTATTTTGTGCTACCATTGGAATTTCAGCAGCAATATTAAAAGGTAAAATGATTCCAAGCTACATTATTAATAGTAGTAAGTATCCTTAATAAGCCTTAAATTATATATATGTATATGCATGTGTATATACATGTATATACACACATGCGTGTGCATATATATATTGTTTCAGTGGCTACCATGATAATACATCATTTAAATAATTAGATTATTTTCATGTCTAGTCAGCTGTCCCATAATGATGATTCTTTATTGATCCTGTCATAACAAATTCTGTAAATTAAATATAGGTGAATTCACTAGTCCATATCCATGCAAGAGTTACTCTAATGAAGACATTGTTGTATAGCATGTGTTACTTTTGATCACTTTTTATTGGAATGCAGTATAAACTATTTGAAGTATCAACTTGTTTTTAAAACCCATATATCTGTAGGAAGTGTGTGAGGGTTAGGATTATGAGATTGTGGTAGAGCATGTGCTTCCTATACCAGAGAGAGGATATGAAGAGAGATCAAGTTATGCTATTTAAAAACAAAAGTCTAAACAGCATAACAGTATTCCCTTAAGGATCTTGCAGTAAAAGGGCTTTATTTAAATTATGTATTTTTTAAAGTTTTGATAGTCTGTCCATTTTTTGACTGCAATTCTGTTATAGTGTGATATTTTGACAAAAAGCCTTGAAAAATTCCCCTTTTTGTATAGCTTTTTGAAGAACTGTAGGGTGTTATTAACTGTCAGCAATGAGTTATAGTATAATTGTTAATATTTATCAGTATAACAGAAGTCAGTGATAATAGTTTTATTAAATCAACTGCTTTATTTACTTAGGAAAATATTCCAAGTTAACATCTGTAGTGGGTACCATTATCTGTGCTGTTGCTGCTTGCATCAGTGTTTCTCTTCTGCTTCAGAATTAGCTGATGTAGTAGTTAGAAGTGTAGATTCCTGAGGTCTACTCCAGAATATTGAATCAGACTCTCTGAAAGCAGGGGATCAGAATCTGAAATTTTAAACAAGCATTCCAGTTAATTGCACTCAGCTATACTTTGAGAAACACTGAACAAGGCCATGAAGGCACCATCCTTTAAAAAAAAAAAAAAAATCTCCCAGCTCTGTATCTGGCCTTATTGTGCCATCAAGGGTACTCAGACATGACTGAAGCAACTTAGCACACAACACACACAAAGATACTAAGTAGGATTCTATAAATACACCAAATAATAGCAGCCATAAAAGCTGAATGATTTAAAATGTCCTCCAGATTGTTTTCTCTAAAGATCTCAGTCCACAGATACATATTTCCCTTAAAAAGTCAGTTTTGATAGCACCAGTCTTCCCACATATCAATACAGAAAATAGGGACTCCAGAACAAGCCCCTACTCCCACCTTCTAATTCTGATAAATCCCAGCCATTGATAAGAGAAATATCTGTAACAGTCCTGTATCCTAGCAAAAATGTCCAGATAATTATTATACATTCTTCTTCAGAATGCATTAGTAATTTATTAAGTAGAAATGCTGCTTTCTCAGGTTAAACCAGCCACACTTCTAAAAGTTAAGTTATCCGCAGAAGTGTTAATACTGTGTCTGTCATGTGTCCGGTTCCAGAATTTCTAGAATTTGTAAAGGTGCTGAGTAATAATTCCCACCCTGTGCCCGCAAACAAAAGACACTGTTACCTTGAGATCCGAATTGAAACAATTTACAATTAAGATTCAGTTGACTTTTCTCAGTAGTGTTTCTCAAGAGGGGGGAAAAAATTAGCAAAAAAAAATCAGTTTGAATACATTGTCATTTTGTAGTTTATAGTGTAGGCTTCCAGTGCCTTAAGAGCTGTGTGGACACACAGATTCAGA
This sequence comes from Aepyceros melampus, assembly GCA_006408695.1. Lineage (NCBI taxonomy): Eukaryota > Metazoa > Chordata > Mammalia > Artiodactyla > Bovidae > Aepyceros > Aepyceros melampus. Next base: position 609,832 of record SJXQ01007325.1, on the reverse strand, counting down.
ACTGCTTTTATATTTGTGTCTGTCTGATGAAGGGCAAGCAGAACTGGGGAAACGAAAGAAAGGCCCAGTGGTTTGAACTGCCTAAGATTTAACTGTGGCAGTGTTCCTTTTCCTAAGATTACCCTTCACTGAATGTGATCGCGGTGAGTCTGTCCTTCAGTTGATCTGTAGAGCTTAGATTTCTACTGGAAAGTATTTGGTTCTGAGGAGGTGAATCTAGTATGTAAACAGACGGCGTCTTTGCTTGGAAAGGGGCAGCTGAAACGTTAGTAGAATTAACACGGAAGGACTCCAGCCTCTCTTCCTCAGTCACCACATGTTTTCTCTTGCACCTTTGCATTTGCACGCCTTCCCTCTTTGCCCAAGTGCCTCGTCTATCCCGATTCCACTCTCACAGCCTTTTCCTCTTTAAAAACATTTCTTCATTCTAAATACCAAGTTTAGTGCTATCCTTTCTATGAATTTTTCTCTTATTCTCATAGGTAAAATGTATGGACATCTTCTTTAACAATCTGTACTCATTTAGTTTTTGGCTGTGCTGGGTCTTTGTTGCTGTGCTCAGGCATTCTCTAGTTATGACAAATAGGGTCTACGCTCTGCTTGTGGTGCCACGGGCTTGTTACAGAGCGCAGGGTTTGGAGTGTAGACTTAGTGCTTGTGGCACACAGGCTTAGTTGCTGGATCTTCCTAGACCAGGGATTGAATCTGTGTCCCCTGCACTGGCAAGTAGATTCTTAACCACTGGACCACCAGGGAAAGTCCCAACATCTTCTTAATATAGTTACACTTTTGACATTTGTATTACATTGTACTTCTTTACCTGTGTCTCAGCTCTGTATTTCTTGTCAGTAAATGCTGGTTGCATGGGTGAATGAAGTCTCGAAGTCTTTGCCAAGTTTCTTTGTCCTCTCATTATTACAACTTCCTTTTCTTTCTCGCTCTCTTTTCTTTTTGTATCTTGAGATTTTCTTCATTCTTTTTTGCTTCTGCAAGTCTGATTCACCATCCCTGAATTTAATGATGTAGTCATTAGTACTATGATACCCCATACTGTACAACAGGCTCCATAGAATGAAGGTTTGTAGTGGTGTGGTAGATTCTTTCTTTTTGTACTTCTCCAGCTGTCATTTTTATTTAGCTGATTATTGTCACTTTGCTATGTATCACATATTCTCATATATTTGATCTGTTTTTCAGTGACTTTCTCTTCTTTTACACTAATCTATTTGCTTATTCCAGTGCCAATAATAAAATAGTTTGCTATTTTGAATACATTTTAATATCTCAATGCAGCTCCCATCTCACTAATTCTTTTCAGAATTTCTTGACTTCTCTGTGATGTATATTCTTCCATAGAAATTTAAAAATAATCCTATCCAGTCCAAAAAGTAAAGGAGTAGAATTGGGATTCATTTTGGAATTGTATAACTGCATATGTTACATATAAACAGGAAAGTTTTATTAAATATTGACTTTCCACCTAGGTAAATATAGGTACTTACCTGTAAATTGAATCAGATGTTATTTTTTCATTGACATTTTATAATATTAAGCAATAAGATTTCATAATAAATTTAATTCTGTGTCTTGTAGATTGTTTTTAATTATAAAAAGGTTACTTAGTTTATTTCTAACCAGTTATTACTACTACAGAGGGGTTATTTGTATTTGCCTATTTACCTTATTTTTACCCTGTATCAAATTCTTTTATCATCTTGCTAGTGTAGTTAAAAATTGAGTTACTTTAAGTGTAAAACAGAATCTCAAAATACAGACAATTTGATCTTTCCTTTTTCTATATTTATACTATTCTTTTTAATTGAAGTACAGTTGATGTGTAAATGTCTGTTGTACAGCAAAGTGATTCAGTTATGTTCCTTTCCGTTATGGTTTATCACAGCATATTGAATATAGTTCCCTGTGTTAAACAGCAGGACCTTGTTGTTTATCCACCCTGTATATACACTAATTTGGATATGTTAATCCCAAACTCCCAGTCCTTTCCTCCATCACCTTTCCTCTCCCTTGGCAACCGTAAGTCTGCTCTCTGAGTCTGTTTCTGTTTTGAAGGTATGTGATTTGTGTCGTATTTTAAATTCCACATATAAGTGATATCATATGGTACTTGTCTCGTTCAGACTTGACTTAGTGTGATAGTATCTAGGTCTGTCCTTGCTGCTGCAAATGGCATTATTTCATTCTCTTTTTATGGCTGAGTCATATTCCGTTGTATATGTGTACCATATCTTCTTTATCCATTCCTCTGTCAGCGGACATCTAAGTTGCTTCCGTGTCCTGGCTCTTGTGAACAGTGCTGCAGTAAGCGCTGGGGTGCGTGTGTCTTTCTGAATTACGGTTTATCACAGCATATTGCATCTAGTTCCCTGTGTTGTGCAGTAGGACCTTGTTGTTTATCCATCCTGTGTATGCTGATTTGCATTTGTTAAGCCACTGAGGCAGTGACTGAGGCCTGCTATCCTGGAGCCTGCATAGGTAGAGGCTGGCAGTGGAGAAAGGGGCTCCTTTTGTGTGCCACTTAACAATGGTGCTTGACTTCTATGGTGGCCCGGGTGCTTCTGCAAACACCCCCAGTTGCGGCCATAGCACACTCCAGCCCCCTTCAGGCCTTGTCCACACAGCCAACAGCAGTCCTCTTCCTGTGGCCTGCGCGCTCAACCCTGAGATTCAGGCCCTGCCCATACCAGCGGACACATGTCTCAGGCCGGGGCGCACAGGGCAGCAGTACTCCAGTCTGTGCAGGTGTCTCTTCTGCCTGCTGCAGATGGGGGTTGTGCTCGCCTCTGAGCCTCCCTTTCTGTCCCCTCTGGTCCGAGGGGGCTTCCCAGGATGCGGGAACTTTAGCTCCCTCCCAGGGGCGCACGTCCCGCCCCTCCATCCTCTTTTTTTTTTCTTCATCCTACCTGAGAGAGATTTTTCTTGTCCTTTCAGGTGTTTGAGGTCTCCTGTTTGTGTTCAGTAGGTGTTCTGTGAGATTTGTTCAGTTTGTAGATGTATCTTTCCTGTTATTTGTAGGAGGAGGGGAGCTCCCCATCCTTCTACTCCACTTCTCGATTGGAGCCTACCCCATTCTGTTTCTTATCTTTAGCTAGGTTTCCAAAATAATATTATGTATGTAACCCTAGAGTGATTCTTTGTCAAAAGCACAGTCTTTATTACTATATAAAATAGCCCCACACCTTTCCGTATTCTAAACTAGATTAATGCAGTCTAGAAATGAAGGTTCCTTTTGTTTTTGCTAGAACTTAGGGTAGCCTATCATAAATGAGCTCCAAGCTGCCAGACTGCTTTCTGTTCTTTAGTTTCCCTAAATGTCAAATTAAAATGGACCTTTTCCACAGCTGAGAGAACGTGTGGGAACTCCTCCCTCTTGCCCACCTTTCCCCTGACACAGCCCTAGCACAAACTATCTAAAGCTTCCTGTGTCAGGTAATCCTGCCTGGTCGGTGTATGCATACGTATCCTTCTGTCCCTCCCTGTGTGCTTTTATTTTCTTCCATTTTTCTGGTTTTATAATAAGTTCGTCTTCTCTTTCTTCTTGGACTAATTCTGCTTATCTTTGAAATCTCAGTTCAAGTGTCACATTCTGAAAGTGAAAGTGAAGCCACTCAGTCGTGTCCGACTCTTTGCGATCCCATGGACTGTAGCCTCCCAGGTTTCTCCATCCATGGGATTTTCTAGGCAAGAGTACTGGAGTGGGTTGCTATTTCCTTCTCCAGGGGATCTTCCTGACCCAGGGATTGAACCCTTGCATTGCAGGCAGATGCTTTACCCTCTGAGCCACCAGGGAAGCACATTCTGAAAGAAGTCCTCAAATCTCATTATTCTTTCCTAATACCATAGCATGCATCACAGAGTTTTCTATTTATTTGTGTTGATTTGTAAACGTTTTCCTCAGCTAGACTGTAAGATTCAGAAGGGCAGGTTAGGTGTTTGTTTTCACCTGGTTTTACCCCTAGCACCATGCCCGGTGCCTGCCACGCAGTAAGATGCTCAGGAGGTCTTTACCAACTGACTGCAGAGTCTGGGAATTGTGCAGCCTGTGATACAGATGCTGCTACCTCAGCACTTTCTTGTAGGAATCCTAAAAAAAATGCCTCTAGTGGTTTTACTGTATATTCATTACCAGAGGTTTAGCCTGCTTTTCCGCCTTCCAGTGGATTTTATGATTATATCTTATAATTCATAGACTTCCAATAATGAAGTTTTGTAAATAGTCTGTATTTATGGAAATACTTAATCACATTAATATCCCTGAATCATTTAATTTTGTATTATCTGCATTTTCATGGTTTACTGAGAGGGAATTTTACTTTTCAAAGAATATTAAAATGACAGCAGTGGCATGCACTGTTTAAATTTTATTTGGTTTAATATGTTCTCGTGTGTGGGCTTTCCTGAATTTAACTAAAAAAAATGCCTCGTGGTTTTACTGTATATTCATTACCAGAGGTTTAGCCTGCTTTTCCGCCTTCCAGTGGATTTTATGATTATATCTTATAATTCATAGACTTCCAATAATGAAGTTTTGTAAATAGTCTGTATTTATGGAAATACTTAATCACATTAATATCCCTGAATCATTTAATTTTGTATTATCTGCATTTTCATGGTTTACTGAGAGGGAATTTTACTTTTCAAAGAATATTAAAATGACAGCAGTGGCATGCACTGTTTAAATTTTATTTGGTTTAATATGTTCTCATGTGTGGGCTTTCCTGAATTTAGGTGTTTAATAAATTTGAGACACAAATTTACATGCATTTTAATAGTATTATTGTTTAGTGTATTTCTTGGCATTTATTGACACCCATTGACGGCAGTCTTTACTAGAGTCATCCTGCATTAACATGGTTTTCTTTTAACTCTCAGTTTTTTCCTTTAGTACTAAAACCAGTATGGTTTTGAGAATATGATAGTACATGTTTTGGGAGGAAAGTAGCATGAAGTTTGTTTCTTTCCTGTACAGATCCTGAGATGGAAAATGAAGAACAACCATCCTCTGAAAATGACTCTCAGAGTGCTGAACAGATTGCATCAAGGTCTCAGGAGATTGATCTGGTTGATCAAGAGTCTCCTGAGGAAAGTTCTGTGAACTCTCATCCAGAATCTTTATCTCCAGTAGATACAGATAGTGCTGCAAGCATTTCTTCTTCTGAAGAGGATTCTAACCCCATGGAAAACCTCGAGACTACAAGTCTTGATGGTGAATGTACAGATTTAGATAACCAACTTCAAGAACAGTCAGAAACTGAGGAGGATTCCAACCCTAATGTTAGCTGGGGTCAAAAGGCCCAGCCTATAGACTCCATATTAGCAGACTGGAATGAAGACATAGAAGCATTTGAAATGATGGATAAGGATGACTCTGACTCACAAAAGTCTACCTGGTGGTAGGTATTTCAAAAGAAAAGGTAAACTGTGGTTAATTGATGCCCTGATACTAAGCAGGCTCTCTTCATGGGAGGCTTTAAGTATGGTGATGAGCAACCACGTTCTGACTGGGAGAGTTAGTTATCATAGGAATCTGGAACATGCTGTGTTAGAACTGACCTTGTTTAAAACTGTCCCATCAAAAATGCAAACTCACAGTCCTCCCCCACCCCCCAGGTGACAGGATTGTACCATCCTGCTTCAGCCTTGGGCCAGGAAAAGATTACTGGGCATTCCTTGGAACCAGATTTCTGCAGTCTCTGGATAGTAGCTAAGAAACATATCCAGTTAACTATGAGGTGGGGAATACAGATTTGTACAGCTTTCTAATTAAAGGAAGCTCTCTGTTTTCTTGGTTTGGAGGTTAGAGGTTCTTTGGGGGAAACGCATAGGAGTTTTGTGGGCATTCTGGTTATGCTGCCTTCACGGAAACACTCAAAGTGACCTAAGTGGTTGTGAAGCAAATGCATTCATGGTGAAAACAGTCTTTGCTCATCATTTTCACTTGCTTCATTGTGTAACATGGTCAAGATGACTTGATTTTTTTCCCTCTTAACGGTGTCCTTTTCATTTAAACCAAAGCTGAAGCCAGTGTACTTTCTCAGTGAGTTCTTTGCATAAAGACTAATCATTGGGACCAGGTAAAAAGGTCATATAATGTGGAAATTGGTTACTTAATACTCTTGAAAAATGGAGCAAGGGAGAAACTATAATGTTGCAATATGAACTTGCCATTGGGCCTTCCATAAGGAAAGCTGTGACTACTCTGAAATGGAACTTAAGGTTATATCTTTGTAGGGTAAATTATAAATCTTTTCCAGTTCATTTCTTTGGAGGTGATTACCTCTAGCCATCAGCCTTACTCCATCCCATGTGTAGTATGCATTTTGAGCCACAAGACCTGTGTCGCCAATAGCTGAATACGTTTTGTTCCATTTTTCTGTCTTAGCCATGACAAACTGTGGTAGTGATCTAAAAATTCTGGAGTAACTACTATTTTTTCCTCCTTTGAAACTATAGTTGCTAAAGTTGCACCTAAGGAATCTGTCACATTTTCTGTTGAATCATGGTTTTTAAGTTTTTTTTTTTTAATTAGTATTCCTTCCAATATGGACTTGAAAATTAGTCTATGGTAACCTGTGTAAAAAAACACAGTAGCAACTAACATATAGCCATATAGCTTAATGGAACCTTTTCCCCTATTTGTTTTTTTTGTTTGTTTGGTGTGTGTGTGTATGTGTGTGTGTGTGGCAGTCTGGTGCTGGCCACATTTAAGTTTTTAAAAATTTTTTGTTGATATCTGTAGACAGCCCTGTAATTGAAATCATGGCTTTACTCTATTTATTTTTTTAAACATACGTGAATCAGTTCTAAAGGAATATTTGAGACTTAATTTTCTTTTTCTTTACCGTGTCATTATATAATAACTTTTTTTTCTTAAAACACAGTTTTGGAGGTACTGATGGACTTAAACTGTATATGGAGCTGTTAAAAGAACAGCAGTGCTGTATTGTAGTTATGTATATTCATGTACAGTATGTCTTAGATCCCAGGTAAACATATCTTTTATAAGGGGATAAATAGCTGCTTTCAAAAATTCCAGCTAAAGTTAATTGGGTCAGTGAGTAATAAATCTAATAGAGAATTCACTTTGAGGGGGGGAAAAAAAGAGTAGTATACAAGACTTTTATTGGCCCTTAATTAAACCTGACACCAAAATGGATATTTTTAGTCTCTCTGCATGTGAAATTTGGTGTAAGAAGATAGAACTATAATACATAGAGTATATGGAAGGATGGACATAGTGCTTTGTTCATTTTGATTGCAAAGCTGCCAAAATAGCTGAAGCATAATTATTTGACTTGCCTTGTTTATAGGACTGGGGCTTGGCGAAAAGGAGCAGATGTTCCTTTAAGACTTGGATTACAGAAGCCTTATATACATTAATTTGGTTTTCTTTTTGTAGCTCAAAGCCATGTTTTCTAAATCTAGTTTTTCTAATTTACCAAAACAACATAATTTTATTTCCAGCAGAGATCTTGTGGCATACACAGAAAAGCCAGCTTACTGCCACTTACCCTTTCTTTGGCCATTAGGGGGAGCTGTTGCCATTCACTGAGGTCTAGAAGCAACTTGTTGGAGAAGGAAATGGCAACCCACTCCAGTATTCTTGCCTGGAGAATCCCATGGACAGAGGAGCCTGGCAGGCTACAGTCCATGGGGTCACAAGAGTCGGACACAACTTAGTGACTAAACCACTAGCTTGTTGAGAAAAATGAATACTTAAAGAAAAATTTAACTATAAAATTAACAAACTACAAAGATTAATAGCAGAAGGAATTATACTTGATTTTTCCCTAGCTAAGAAAAGAAGGTATAATGTTCAGCTTCAAAACTCCAACATTGTCACTGACTCTCCATTCTTAACTGACATAGTGCCACGAAGTTGTTTTTGAGTTCATGAAAAGTTTCAACAGCATTAGGCATTTTTTTAAGTGTTTTGTTTTTTAAGTACCTTTTATAGCATTTTATTTACTTCCTCACAATTCAGGGAATCTGAATTTAAGATTCTGTGACCCTGAATTTTAGAAACATCTGGTCTACCTCAGTTAGATGTTGGCTGCATAGAGCGAGCGCTGACGTGATCACCACAGCCATAAAACTGATGGACTAAGAAGGATTTATACAATGTTTACAAACCTGGAATCAAGTATGGATTTTATCAGAAAGTTAAAAGTTAGATATTAGAGAAAGTATTTAATTCAGGTATTTTCAAGTTTTAAAACTTCACTTGTTTACCTACTAAAAATAGTTCTAGTTTTTTCTTCTTAGGAAAGTCCATTAAAATGATATACCCTAATTTGCAGTGCTTTTCTCATAAAGTTTTAGGTGTGAAAGAATTGTAATTTACTAGATATGTTTGGGATGGGATATTTTGTTGGGTAGGTTTTCTGTTTTCTTTTTAACTTTTAATAGGCTTCCAACAAGAATACAGTTGTTCAGAACAAATTTTTTTAACATTATACTTTTCCCTTTCTCTTCACAGTGTTTAGAGAGTAAAATGAAAAACTGTGCACTCTGTGATTTTAACTTCTCTAATATACTCTTGAGATTTTTGTTTTAATTTAAATTACCATCACATGGCCCTTTCAGTAGTAAAACCAGCATTTGTTCCCTCACCAAACCCCATGCCAAATTCATCATGAAGAAAGCTTAGCATCATAATTCCAGTAGTGCTTATCAATTTAGAGGAGGGGCATTTAGTAAATATTCCAACTGGTCGTTTTATGCACAAGGCTTCAGTCAGAACATAGAAAAAAAACATTCTGTGAATGAAATATTGTATGTTCAGATTTTATAAAAGACATTTTTAAAAGCCCAATTTACAGCCGTATATTTTCTTATGATGTAATTTATGAAAAAGATGTCTGTACTAACAGGTGCTGTAACACTACTGTTGTTGGATTTTATTGTTTGGTGATAAATGTACACAATATTTCTAAGGGAAACTATGTACTGTGATGTAAAAGTCTGGGCAAAATGTATATAATCCTTGTATATAGTTGTGTATTTGATTATAATTACTGATTGTAAAGATTTAATAAAATATGTAAATATCCTGGTCTAGTTTTAATTTTCATTTTTAGCATACTTTGCATATCTTTATACTTTAATATCTCAATATTTTTTCACCACTGTTTTCCCTTTCATTTTCATTTACTCTAGAAGAGTAGATTTGGGGGATGCCTTAGAATATAGACATGCAAACATACATTGAACAGTTCCATAACTCAACTAGTATCCTCAGGGTAGAGCTGGAGTTATTAACTTACAATGTCAATATTGGTAGCATGTGTGTTTTGAGTTTTGTTGTGGTGGTGGTTTTGTCACTAAGTCATGTCTGACTCTTTTGAGACACCATGGACTATAGTCCACCAGGCTCTGCTGTCTAAGGAATTTCCCAGGCATGAATATTGGAGTGGATTGCCATTTCCTTCTGTAGGAGATCTTCCTGATTCAAAGGTTGCACTGGCATCGCCTGCATTGGCAGGAGGGTTCTTTAACAATGAGCCACCAGGGAAGCCCATATGTTTTGAATTTTCTAATATTTAATAAAATCAGTTGTCCTTTTAATATTGTCATCAAAAGTAATACTGACCTCTCCTGTTAATTCCATTGAGACCATCTGTTTAACAGCCACTTTCAGATACTGTGATACTATGCTTTTCATCCTTACTGTTATAGGGTTTCTGAACACAAGATATGTTGGAAGATCTGATAATATCACTATTATCTGTTGATATTAATAATCACTTTCTTTAAAGATAAGCAAACTGAAAGTTGAACAAGTTCTAAGCATCTTATGCTTAGGTGCCTGGTTCATGGAATGGGAGCCTTGGTTTATTTCCAGAGCTTATGAATTCATAAAAGAATGGACTCATCATCCCAGATGACTGTGGGAGAAATAGTTTAGAGGTCCTGTGGTGTGTTAGAGCACATTCCTACCCTTGTTTCAGCCCTAGCTGTCTAAGAAGTAGTGCTATCTTGAGACATAGCAGCTACAGGTAATACTGAAAAAATACTTTGGATGTAACAGTAGGATGGAATTTCATAGAGAAGATTGAAAACCGTCCTCCGAGGGTTAAGGAGAGAACCAAAGTCATTGAATAGACTAATCAGAGACAGAGGAACCTAACAACACCTGGGGCCTGGCTGTTCTCCTCCTACCACCGTCACCACCACCACCCTACTGTTGGAGTTGCAGCAATTGGAGGCACAGCTTACACAGCAAACCCCTACTTTATCTTTTCCAAATTTCTGAGAAAAGCCATTGATCTTGGGTCAAGAGGCAGTCTGACAAACACTGCAATCTAGCTTGTCGTAAAGGCCCTTTCCCCACTCTCCTATCCAGCTTTCTCCTTGTAGAGTAGGTGGCATTCTCCAGGCAATCCCAGAGAGCTGCTATCTTTAGAAGAACTGATCTATTTAGTCAGCCACACTCTTGTCTTACCTGAGGTCCTATGCCAACTGAATCTCAGCTTTAATTGTCTTATGTTAATAAAATAGGTAAATGTTTTTAAAGCCCTATTATCTCAGTCTCCAATCATTACCTTTAACTCAGTCTTGTCTATTCACTTGGGTAATTCTTTAGGCCCTCCAATCCATTGGTCCTTCTACTTTCTCAGAATCCATCACCCTTTCCCATGGCCTCACTTCCCAATTTACCCACCATTAACGTCTCTTGCTCTTTTGAGCAAACTTGGCAAAACTTTAAATCTTATTAAGTCCAACTGTTCATTGATTTAGCACCTAAGTGAAAGTAGTTATTGGAACTGGATGAAATCACACCACCAGTGCTCACTGGCACTTTAATCATGAGTACAAATCTCGGAAGGGAGAAAATGGAGAGAAAAGCCGGAACTGGGTTATGGCAGATTCTGAGGATTCCCAGATGAGGATTGTGTGTCTTTCCAAAGACTCAGAGCTTGCAGGGTTTAGTAAGGATTTTAGATTTTGTTCTAAGGGTAATAAGAAATCACTACAGGGTTTTAAATTACCATAATGAAATGTAATGCTAAATGAATAAAAATCTAAAACTGTATATGAAGTATGACCTCAGCCCTATTCTAGAATAATAGTAATAATAATAATAACTCATTTATTCAACAAAAACTTACTATCTCCTGTGTGCCAGGTGTTATGGGGCCTGGAAGTTGCACCACTCAGTCAAACATAAGCAAAGAAGATAGAAAATAAACAGTATTAATAAATATAATAATAAGCTTATGAAGGAAAAGAACTTATGGTGAGAGGATAGTGATGGATATCAACAAAAAATTCTACTTTAACCAAAACATTAACAATGATTATCTCTGGATTACAGGCAATTTCTATTTCTTTATCTGTTTGGGTATATTTCCAAAATGAACATTATGATCTTAAAAACAGCCTAGGTCAAAGGAGGTGAAAGACTTGCTGAGAACTATAGAACATTAATAAAGGAAATTATGATTTGAAGAAATGGAAAGATAGCCTCTTAGATTGAAGATAGTAATATTAAAATGGCAATACTACCCAAAACAATTTACACATTTAATGCAATCCTTCAAATTACCCATGGCATTTTTTCACAAAACTAGAACAAATAGTCCTGAAACTTATATGGAATTGTAAAAGACCCAGAATTGCCAGTGCAATCTTGAGGGAAAAGAACAAAGCAGGAGGTATATCCCTTCCAGACTTCAGACAATACTAGAAAGCTACAGTAATCAAAACAGCACGATAAATAGACATATAGACTAATGGAACAGAATAAAGAGCCCAGAAATAAACCACTCATGTATGGTCAATTAATCTTCCACAAAGGAGGCAAGAAGATGCAATGGAGAGAAGACAGTGCACCACCAGCAAGTGGGGCAGGAGAGGGAGACAGCCATACACAAGTCAGCGAAGCCAGACACACTTGGGCCACAGGCAAAACAACTCGAAATGGCTTAAGACATGACAGCAGAGAGCTCCTTGACAAGGATATAGAAAAAGCATAAATTGACATAAATGCCAAAGAACGCTCAAACTCCCACTCAGTTGCACTTATCTCACATGCTAGTAAAGTAATGCTCAAAGTTCTCCAAGCCAGGCTTCAGCAATACATGAACTGTGAACTTCTAGATCTTCAAACTGATTTTAGAAAAGGTAGAGGAACCAGAGATCAAATTGCCAACATCTGCTGGATCATCGAAAAAGCAAGAGTTCCAGAAAACCATCTATTTCTGCTTTATTGACTATGCCAAAGCTTTTGACTGTGTGGACCACAATAAACTGGAAAATTCTGAAAGAGATGGGAATACCAGACCACCTGACCTGCCTCTTGAGAAACCTATATGCAGGTCAGGAAGCAACAGTTAGAACTGGACATGGAACAAAAGACTGGTTCCAAATGGGAAAAGGAGTACGTCAAGGCTGTATGTTGTCACCCTGCTTATTTAACTTCTATGCAGAGTACATCATGAGAAACGCTGGGCTGGAAGAAGCACAAGCTGGAATCAAGATTGCCGGGAGAAATATCAATAACCTCAGATATGCAGATGACACCACCCTTATGGCAGAAAGTGAAGAGGAACTAAAAAGCCTCTTGATGAAAGTGAAAGAGGAGAGTGAAAAAGTTGGCTTAAAGCTCAACATTCAGAAAACGAAGATCATGGCATCTGGTCCCATCACTTCATGGGAAATAGATGGGGAAACAGTGGAAACAGTGTCAGACTTTATTTTGGGGGGGGCTCCAAAATCACTGCAGATGGTGACTGCAGCCATGAAATTAAAAGGCGCTTACTCCTTGGAAGAAAAGTTATGACCAACCTAGATAGCATATTAAAAAGCAGAGACATTACTTTGCCAACAAAGGCCTGTCTAGTTAAGGCTATGGTCTTTCCAGTGGTCATGAATGGATGTGAGAGTTGGACTGTGAAGAAAGCTGAGTGCCGAAGAATTTTGAACTGTGGTGTTGGAGAAGACTCTTGCGAGTCCCTTGGACTGCAAGGAGATCCAACCAGTCCATTCTAAAGGAAATCAGTCCTGGATGTTCATTGGAAGGACTGATGCTAAAGCTGAAACTCCAATACTTTGGCCACCTCATGTAGAGAGTTGACTCATTAGAAAAGATTCTGATGCAGGGAGGGATTGGGGGCAGGAGGAGAGGGGGACAACAGAGGATGAGATGGCTGGATGGCATCACCGACTCGAGGGACATGAGTTTGCGTGAACTGCGGGAGTTGGTGATGCACAGGGAGGCCTGCAATTCAAGGGGTCAAAAAGAGTCGGACACGACTGAGCAACTGAACTGACTGACTGACTTATACCAATATTTTAAGTCAATCTCCCAAAGCAATAGAAATAAAGGCAAAAATCAATGAGATCTAATCAAACATACAAGGTTTTTTTCAGTAAAGGAAACCACAGCAAAATCAAATGACAGCTTATAGAATGGGAGAAAATATTTGCAAATGAAGCAACTACAAGGAATCAATTTCCAAAATGTAGAAACAAATACAACTCAATAACAATAAACAACCCAATCAAAAATGGGCAGAAGACCTAAATAGATCTACCTCCAAAGAAGACATACATACAGATGACTGATAGGCACATGAAAAGATGCTCAGCATCGCTAATTAGAGAAATGAAAATCAAAACTATAACAAGGTAGAAGATATTAAGAAGAGGTGGTGAGAATACACAGAACTATACAAAAAGACCTCAATGACCCAGATAACCACGACAGTGTGATCACTCACCTAGAGCCAAACATCCTGGAATATGAAGTCAAGTGGGCCTTAGGAAGCATCACTGCGAACAAAGCTAGTGGAGGTGATGGCATTCCAACAGATGACTGATAGGCACATGAAAAGATGCTCAGCATCGCTAATTAGAGAAATGAAAATCAAAACTATAACAAGGTAGAAGATATTAAGAAGAGGTGGTGAGAATACACAGAACTATACAAAAAGACCTCAATGACCCAGATAACCACGACAGTGTGATCACTCACCTAGAGCCAAACATCCTGGAATATGAAGTCAAGTGGGCCTTAGGAAGCATCACTGCGAACAAAGCTAGTGGAGGTGATGGAATTCCAGTTGAGCTATTTCAAATCCTAAAAGATAATGCTGTTAAAGTGCAGCACTCAGTATGCCAGCAAATTTGATTAACTCAGCAGTGAGTGGCCACAAGACTGGATAAGGTCAGTTTTCATTCCAATTCCAAAGAAAGGCAATGCCAAAGAATGTTCAAACTACCACACAGTTGCACTCATTTCACATGCTAGCAAAGTAATGCTCAAAATCCTTCAAGCTAGGCTTCAACAGTTTGTGAACTGAGAACTTCCAGATGTAGAAAAGGCAGAAGAACCACAGATCAAATTGCCAGAATCCACTGTATTATAGAAAAGCTAGAGAATTTCAGAAAACATCTACTTATGCTTCATTGACTATGCTAAAGCTTTTGTGTAGATCACAACAAACTGTGGAAAATTCTTAAAGAGATGGGAATACAGACCACCTGACCCACCTCCTGTGAGACCTGTATGCAGGTCCAGAAGCAACAATTAGAACTGGACATGGAAAAACAGACTGGTTCCAAATTGGGAAAGGAGTACGTCAAGGCTGTATATTGTCATCTTGCTTATTTAACTTATATGCAGATTACATCATCATGCGAAATGCCAGTCTGGATGAAGCACAAGCTGGACTCAAGATCTCAGAGAAATATCAATAACCTCAGATATGCAGATGACACCCCCTTATGGCAGAAAGCAAAGAGGAATTAAAGAGTCTCTTGATGAAGGTGAAATAAGAGAGTGAAAAAGCTCAGCATTCAAAAAATATTCATCTGGGAGAAGCCAGCTGGACGGCAGTTGCGAGAGTGCAGTCACTAGCCAATAGGAACCTGAAACATCTTGTAGTTGTCTGAAGATTCTTCAATCTCTATGTCAAGCAACACAGATGTTTCTCTTTCCTCATACAATGAAGATCAGGGATGTTACCTTACCCGAAAAGCTAAGAGAGGCACCATTTGTCCCCATTGGAATGGCAGGTTTTGCAGCAATTGTTGCATATGGATTATATAGAGGGGAAATAATAAAAGTTCTGTTCACCTGATCCACATGTGTGTGGCAGCCCAAGGCTTTGTTGTGGGAGCAATGACTCTTGGTATGGGCTATTCCCTGTATCAAGAATTCTGGGCAAAACCTAAACCTTAGAAGAGGAGATGCCGTCTTGGTCTTGGTGGTGGTGCTTGTTTTAATTAGACATCTCATACTGAGGTTATATATTTATGCTGAAAATAAATTTTTGGGGTCAGACAAGAAAATGGTAATTTGAATATTGGCTTATTTTCTTGTAGGCTTGATTTGCCTGCTGACCAAATTACGGGTGACTAGTTCACTAGCTAGGTCATTCGGGGGAGTCAGATGCAGATCAGCACAAAAGAAACATGTCACTTTTAAATACATATTTGATAGAGATACCTGTCCACCTTCTTAAACTCTTCTGTTGAAATTAGTTCTAAAGAAGACAACATGCCAATCCTGAAAATGCTCCCAGTTGCTGCAGAAAATCATACGCTTCCAGTACTCTTGCCTGGAAAATCACATGGACGGAGGAGCCTGGTAGGCTGCAGTCCATGGGGTCGCTACAAGTTGGATACGACTGAGCGACTTCTCTTTCACTTTTCACTTGCATGCATTGGAGAAGGAAATGGCAACCCACTCCAGTGTTCTTGCCTGGAGAATCCCAGGGACGGGGAAGCCTGGTGGGCTGCGTCTATGGGGTCGCACAGAGTCGGACACGACTGAAGTGACTTAGGAGGAGGAGGAGGAGTCCTATTTACTGCTGTTAATTTAACTTTCTGTCTTGTGGACTGAGTACTATTTGAAGGGCTGGTTGGCTCTTGAGGAACCCTTTCAGAACAGTGCATGGAATACAACATTATAAACCTCCCTGCAAGTAAAAAGTTGGTAACAGAGCCCCTTTGAAGTAGCATTTATTTTAGATCATAGTTGTAAACATAAGAATAACTTAACTGTATATCCCTATTAGCTCTTTGGTAGTTGCAGAATTAGATTTTGCTGCTGTTATATTAGAATAATTTTAAATGTTATTTTGAAACAAATGTGTGTTTTAGGTGCTAATGCAAAGGTAAATAAAAAACACCTTTTAAATGTGCACAGTATCTTTATTTTCTCCAAAAACATCATCAACTAAATAAAATGCCTATAATGGAAGGGATTGATGAGCAAGCTGGTTTGGTCACATATTATACAAACTTGGGTATATCATAGATGCTTTGCTGTACTTGTGAAATTCTCTTGTGTAACCTGAATTCCACAGTGGTAACATGGTAAATGTAGTGTTATTAAAGTAAGTGAACACACACACAGAGAACAAAGGTCATGTCATGTGGTCCCATCACTTCATGGCAAATAGATAGGGAAACAATGGAAACAGTGACAGATTTTATTTTCCTGGGCTCCAAAATCACTGTGGATGGTGACTGCAGCCATGAAATTAAAAGATGCTTGCTCCTTGGAAGAAAAGCAATGACAAACCTAGACAGCATATTAAAGAAGTAAGACATTACTTTGCTTATAAAGGTCTGTATAGTCAATGCTATAATTTTTCCAGTAGTAATGTATGGATGTGAGAGTTGGACAAATAAGGCTGAGCACTGAAGAATTTATGCCTTCACACTGTGGTGCTGCAGAAGACTCTTGAGGGTCCTTTGGACAGCAAGGAGATCAAACCAGTAAATCCTAAAGGAATCAATCCTGAATATTCATCGGAGGACTGATGCTGAAGCTGACATACTTTGATGAAGAGCCAAACTATGCAAAGAGCCGACTCATTGGAAAAGACCCTGATGCTGGGAAAGATTGAAGGCAGGAGGAGAAGGGGACAAAGGAGGATGAGATGGTTGGATGGCATCACCAACTCAATGGATGTGAGTCTGAACAAACTGTAGGAGATGGTGAAGGACAGGGAAGCCTGGCGTGCTGCAGTCCCTGTGGTTGCAGAGTCAGACATGACTGAACAACAACAATCTCACAACTGTCAGAATGGCCATTATTAAAAAGTCTACAAATAACAAATGCTGGAGTGGATGTGGAGAAAAGGAATCCTCCCACACTACTGGTGTGAATATAAACTGGTGAAGCCACTATGGAAAAGACTATGGAGGTTCCTCGAAGAACTAAAATAGAATTTCTATATGATCCAGCAATCCTAAGTGAAGTGAAAGTTGCTCAGTTGGGTCCGACTCTGCAACTCTAAGGACTATACAGAATGAAGCAAGGCAAAGGCTAATAGAGTTTTGCCAAGAGAACATACTGGTCATAACAAACACCTTCTTCCATCAACACAAGAGAAGACTCTACACATGGACATCACCAGATGGTCAATACCAAAATCAGATTGATTATATTCTTTACAGCCAAAGATGGAAAAGCTCTATACAGTCAACAAAAACAAGACCAGGAGCTGACTGTGGCTCAGATCATGAACTCCTTATTGCCAAATTCAGACTTAAATTGAAGAAAGTAGGGAAAACCACTAGAACACTCAGGTATGACCTAAATAAACTCCCTTACAATTACACAGGAGTAAGAAATAGATTCAAGGGATTAGATCTGATAGAGTGCCTGAAGACCTATGGATGGAGGTTTGTGACATTGTACAGGAAGCAGTGATCAAGACCATCCCCAAGAAAAAGAAATGCAAAAAGGCAAAATGGTTATCTGAGGAGGCCTTACAAATAGCTATGAGAAGAAGAGAAGTGAATATCAAAGGAGAAAAGGAAAGATATAACCTTTGAATGCAGAGTCTCAAAGAATAGCAAGGAAAGATAAGAAAGCCTTCCTCAGGGATCAATGCAAAGAAATACTGGAAAAAATAGAATGAGAAAGACTAGAGATCTTTTCAAGAAAATTAGAGATACCAAGGGAAATTTTCATGCAAAGATGGGCACAATAAAGGACAGAAATGGTCTGGACCTAACAGAAGCAGAAGATATTAAGAAGAGGTGGCAAGAATACACAGAAGAACTGTACAAAAAAATCTTCACGACCCAGATAATCATGATGGATGTGATGACTAATCTAGAGCCAGACATCTCGGAATGTGAAGTCAAGTGGGCCTTAGAAAGCATCACTACAAACAAAGCTAGTGGAGGTGATGGAATTCCAGTTGAGCTATTTCAAATCCTAAAAGATGATGCTGTGAATGTGCTGCACTCAATGTGCCAACAAATTTGGAGAACTCAGCAGTGGCCACAGGACTGGAAAAGGTCAGTTTTCATTCCAATTCCAAAGAAAGGCAATGCCAAAGAATGCTCAAACTACCACACAATTGCACTCATCTCACACAATAGTAAAGTAATGCTCAAAATTCTCCAAGCCAGGCTTCAATAAGCACTTGAAGAGCCTCTTAATGAAAGTGAAAGAGGAGAGTAAAAAAGTTGGCTTAAAATTCAACATTCAGATCATAGCATCTGGTCCCATCACTTCATGGCAAATAGATGGGGAAACTGGAAACAGTGAGAGACTTTATTCTTGGGCTCCAAAATCACTGCAGATAGTGACGGCAGCCATGAAATTAAAAGACACTTGCTCCTTGGAAGAAAAGATATGACCAACCTAGACAGCATATTAAGAAGCAGAGACATTACTTTGCCAACAAATGTCCATCTAGTCAAAGCTATGGTTTTTCCAGTAGTCATGTATGGATGTGAGAGTTGCACTATAAAGAAAGCTGAGCACCAAAGAATTGATGCTTTTGAACTGTGGTGTTGGAGAAGACTCTTGAGAGTCTGTCAGACTGCAAGATCCAACCATCCATCCTAAAGGAAATCAGTCCTGAATATTCATTGGAAGGACTGATGTTGAAGCTAAAACTCCAATACTTTGGCCACCTGACATGAAGAACTGACTCATTTGAAAAGACCCTGAACCTGGGAAATATTGAAGGTGGGAGAAGGGGATGACAATGGATGAGATGGTTGGATGGCATCACCAACTCGACGGACATGAGTTTGAGTAAATTCCAGGAATTGATGAAGGACAGGGAGGCCTGGCGTGCTACAGTCCATGGGGTTGCAAAGATTCGGACATGACTGAGCGACTGAAATGAACTGGCTTATACTGTCCATGGAATTCTCCAGGCCAGTATACTGGAATGGGTAGCCTTTCCCTTCTCCAGGGGATCTTCCAACCCAGGGATAGAACCCAGGTCTCCTACATTGCAGGCAGATTCTTTACCAGCTGAGCCACAGGGAAGCCCATATTTTAAGTGAAAGTTGCTCAGACAATCACCTGGACATATATCCAGAATCCAGACAAAACTATAATTTAAAAAGATACATGCACCCCTATGTTCATAGCTGCACTATTCACAATAATCAAGAAGACAGGAAAGTGAAAGTGAAGTCGCTCAGTCATGTCTGACTCTTTGCAACCCCATGAACTGTACCTGCCAGTCTCCTACATCCATGGGATTTTCCAGGCAAGATTATTGGAGTGGGTTGCCATTTCCTTCTCCAAGGGATTGTCCCAACCCAGGGATCAAACCTGGGTCTCCTGCATTGCAGGTAGACTCTTTACCACCTGAGCCACCAGGGGGCTTCACAAGACATGGACACAACCTAAATGATACACACACACACACACACACAATGAATACTAGTCAGTCATAAAAATGAATAAAACAACGCCATTTGCAGCAACATGGATGGACCTAGAGATGATCATACTAAGGGAAGTAAGTCTGAAAGAGAAAGACAAATGCCATATGATATTACATATACGTGGATTCTAAAATACAACACAAATTATCATCAAAACAGAAACAGGTTCACAGCATAGAGAACAGACTTATTGCTAAAGGGGAGTAGGGGTGAGAAAGAGTTGGATTAGGAATTCGGTATTAACAGATGTAAACTATTATATATAGAATGGATAAACAACAAGGTTCTCCTCTTGTATGGCACAGGAAACAATATTAAATATCCTGTGATAAACCATAATGGAAAGGAACACAAAAAAGAATGTATACATGTATATATAACTGAATCACCTCACTATACAGCAGAAATTAAACACAACATTTTAAATCAACCATAATTCAATAATTTTTTAAAGAACAGTCTAGGTCAATTAAATGATGAAAGGGAAAAAGAAAACAACATACCAGACTCCTCCTATCTTGTGCTTCTGCACAATTCAACAAGTCCTCTGTGTGCCACACTTTACAACAATGACCATCAACAGTGAAGGGGAACAAAATATGCCACCCCCAAATATGCTGCATATTGATTATTTTGAATTAAAGTTACTTAAGAAACAGTCAGGACTTCCCTGGTGGTCTAGTGGATAAGAATGCACCTGCCAATGCCGGGGACACGGGTTCGATCCCTGGCTGGGGAAGATTCCACATGCCACGGAGCAACCAAGCTTTTGCACCACAACCACTGAGCCTGCGTGCTGCAGCTACTGAAGCCCTGGACCTAGAGCCTGCCCTCCACAGCAAGAGAAGCCACGGCAGTGAGCAGCCTGCGCACTGCAGCGAAGAGCAGCCCTCGCTCCCCGCATCTCGAGGAAGACTGCATGCGGCAATGAAGGCCTAGTGCAACCGAGAATAAACTAAATAACTTTTAAAAAAGTCAGTGCAAGAACACCCTGACTCTCCTTTGTCCTCCTGAAAGCAGGAAATCAATCTCCCATGTCAAAGGGACCCTCCCTGTTCCAGGAGGCATCCTTATCACCAGAGACAGGCAATTTAGGGACATGGAAGGCTATATAAACAAACCTTGTTACTTCGCCACCAATTTGTTAACCCCAACCCCAAACCACTTTGTCTTGTCAATTCTTCACAAATTCGTTTTTCTTTGTCTAAAAGGTATAAAAGCTGTCTACTATGGTAACTCTTTTGAGTCTCACACTTTTATGAGCTCCTGACCATATGTGAAGAGTTGACTCATTGGAAAAGACCCTGATGCTGGGAGGGATTGAGGGCAGAAGGAGAAGGGGACGACAGAGGATGAGATGGCTGGATGGCATCACTGACTTTATGCATATGAGTTTGAGTGAACTCTGGGAGCTGGTGATGGACAAGGAGGCCTGGCGTGCTGCGATTCATGGGGTTGCAAAGAGTCGGACACAACTGAGCGACTGAACTGAACTGTACATATGAAATTAAATTTGTTTTCTCTCCTGTTAATTTTTCTTGTATAGATTTAATTAATAGACTAGCTAAAGAATCTAGATGGGAAGAAGGGACAAGTTTCCTTGCCTGTAGCATCATATAGCTGGGATTCAAAACCTTGGGAGGAGATGAGGTTTATTAAGAAAAGCATGTGGGTGGGAGGTGGGAGGTAGGAGGGGGTTTCAGGATTGGGAACTCAAGTACACCCGAGATGGATTCATGTCAATGTATGGCAAAACCAATACAGTAAAGTAAAATAAAGTAAAAATAAAAATTAAAAAAAAGAAAGAAAAGCATGTGGGGTACCTCCCTGGTGGTCCAGTGGTTAAGACTCTGTGCTTCTTCAGCAGGGGGTGACAGGTTTCATCCCTGGTCCAGGAACTAAGATTCCGCAAGACACATGGCACGCCAAAATATTTAAGAAAGAAAGAAAAGAGGGTGGACTAGGGAAAAGAGAAGAGGATGGAAAACAGAGCCCTGAGTTTGCTGGCATGTAAGGATTGGCAGAGGAGGAAGGGATTGATGGAATGGAAAAGTTGAAGAGGGCAGAGGAAGATGAGGACTGAGCAGTGTTATAAAAACCACAAGAAATATCATTTCAAGGAAGGAGTTGTGAATAACCCGAAATCCCTAAAGAGCTGGTGTCAGTGTACCATTCTGTATCAGACTGCAGGTTAGGTATTTCTAACACTTGAGAAAATCAGAAATTCTGGTGAAATCTCATTTTAAACCTGGTTCAAGTCAAAAAAGATATGACAACAAAAGCCTCCAGTTTGCAGTCTCCGAGCTGGTAGACTCTTACCTCCACATGTGGAGGTTGAAAAAAGACTCCTTTATTTTCAAGGGACCATTTGCCAGTATCCTAGACCTATTACAGGCACCTAAGGCCTCCTCCAACTGTTGAGACTTTCTGATGGCTTAACACCTCAGATGGTGATTATGTGGCTTTCCAAATAGAGATCCTTGGCTTAATCAAGTAGGTCAATGGAAAACTGTGCCTCATCCATTCACCTTCCTACAATTCATTGTCAACCAGGAGACACCAGGTCTGACCTTGCGTCCATCAGCTGCTTCGGCCAGACTGCTGACTCAGTTTCAGAACGTCTTCCTTCTGTGGTTCCTGGCAGTTTGCTCTGTCCAAGAAGCCCTATCAGAGCCGCACACCAACTAGGATACATTTATAAGCCTCTGCGGAGCTCAGTGGTGATTCCTTCAAGTTCTAGCAACACTCCTAAGAGGACTAGTCCAGGTCAGTTTTCCTCTCATGCTGCTCCTGCTAAGTCACTTCAGTTGTGTCTGACTCTGTGCAACCCCAGAGACTGCAGCCCACCAGGCTCCCCCATCCCTGGGATTCTCCAGGCAAGAACACTGGAGTGGGTTGCCATTTCCTTCTCCAATGCATGAAAGTGAAAAGTGAAAGTGAAGTCGCTCAGTCGTGTCTGACTCTTCGCTATCCCATGGACTGCAGCCCACCAGGCTCCTCCGTCCATGGGATTTTCCAGGCAAGAGTACCGGAGTGGGGTGCCATTGATAACTCATGCCCTCTTCGCAGTGAAAGTGTGAAGTTGCTCAGTTGTGTCTGACTCTTTGCGACCCCATGGACTGTAGCCTGTCAGGCCCCTCTGCCCATGGGATTCTCCAGGTGAGAATACTGGAGTGGGTTGCCATTTCCTTCTCCAGGGGATCTTCCCGACCCAGAGATCGAACTTGGATCTCCCGCACNAAGAGTACGACAGAGGATGGATGGCTGGATGACATCACGGACTCGATGGACGTGAGTCTGAGTGAACTCCGGGAGTTGGTGATGGACACGGAGGCCTGGCATACTGTGATTCATGGGGTCGCAAAGGGTCAGACACGACTGAGCGACTAAACTGAACTGATCTGAACTATATAGGTGATTCCTTATCCATTTGGCAACATTGTGAAATGTCTGTAATTTCATTTTATAGATAAATGAATATATATTTCAACAAAGTTGAGGGACTTGCCTGAAGTCCCAAAGCCAGTTAGATGAATCTGGGACTTGGGCCCAAATGAATCAGATTTCTACTACACAAGCAGCCTTTCCTGTCTACGTACAGTTATCTGTTTGGGCCAAGTGTAATATGGCTGCCAAACAAAGTTGACTTAGAGATCTTAGTAAGCAAAATTTTACTGCCAATCAGCCAGCCATCATAGGGATCTGGGAATTGAAGGTAATTTGCTTATAGATTCAGGCCTTATGGCATCTCAGCTAGAGGATGTTTATCAGAAACTTTGAAAATGGTAGACATGTGTCAGAGAAATAGGTCTCTCTCTTTCTAAGGCAATTACTAGCTTTTCTGATCACTGGGTCAAACATTTTATCTTCTCCAGCTAGAATGGCCAGAACTAGGTGACATCTATGAAGCACAAAAGAAATTCATAAAAGTGTGTTTTACCAGCTCAAGGGACTGGGAGCCCCTTAAGAAAATAGAAAAGTTTGGCCTATTCATCTTTGTCTCCCCCACATCAGTACCTGGCTCTTGAAAGGCACTCATTAAACACTTATGGAGAACTAAATGAAATACCTCGTCAATGAAAAATTAATCAGCTCATCTATACTAGCTTTTCTGATCACTGGGTCAAACATTTTATCTTCTCCAGCTAGAATGGCCAGAACTAGGTGACATCTATGAAGCACAAAAGAAATTCATAAAAGTGTGTTTTACCAGCTCAAGGGACTGGGAGCCCCTTAAGAAAATAGAAAAGTTTGGCCTATTCATCTTTGTCTCCCCCACATCAGTACCTGGCTCTTGAAAGGCACTCATTAAACACTTATGGAGAACTAAATGAAATACCTCGTCAATGAAAAATTAATCAGCTCATCTAAGAAAGAAATGGAAAAATTTTTTTTCAGCCCAGTTGAAGATTATCTAAGCCAGGAAACAGCATCTCAGAAAGCTTGGAGAACTGTTCTGCCCATTAGAAGCCAAGCACAGTCACCGAAGTTTTTTGAGACAGAGGGCTATACATTAAGTGATGTATTATTGATAGCTTACACAATCTAGCAAGCAGTAGGTCAGGGGTCATTGTGGCTCCTTACTAGATAAAGAAAGAATGTTATCTTTTAAGGAGTTGTCTTGCTGATGCTGGGGAAAATTTTGCTGTCTATAGTTGAGCAGGAATTTCTGCCTGTGGGGAGGTTTGGTTGATGCACAAAAAGGGTACCCAGTGCACAGTGTGGGAAGAGAGGAGGCCAAAGGCAAAGACATTAAAAAAAAAAAAATTTATTTATTTGGCTGTTCTGGATCTTAGTCGTGATATGTGGGATA
Source organism: Aepyceros melampus (assembly GCA_006408695.1). Classification (NCBI taxonomy): domain Eukaryota; kingdom Metazoa; phylum Chordata; class Mammalia; order Artiodactyla; family Bovidae; genus Aepyceros; species Aepyceros melampus. The sequence continues at coordinate 585,339 of SJXQ01007325.1, read as the reverse complement.
TAGTTCTCTGACCAGGGATTGAACCCAGGCCCCCTGCATTGCAAGCCCAGAATCTTATCCACTGGACTACCAGGGAAGTCTCCAGAGAAATTTTTTTATGTTTAAATTTTTCTTGCTGTAAAATATGAATTTCATTTCACAATCTGATTCTTTTTTTTTTTAATTAATTTTTATTTTTTAGTTGTTTTGCTTTACAATACTGTATTCGTTTTGTTACACATTGACATGACACAATCTGATTCTGAACTAGGAGATGTTTTTGTTTGTTCACTTTTGTTTTTGTTAGGTCCAAAAGTCACATTTATCCAGAGAGTTAGGATGTGCAATCACTGAGAAACATCAAAGAAATGATAAAACTGAAGCTGTATAAAGATAATTCTAAAAATATCTTCTGCTGAAAGTAGTCATTGAGGAGAACAAGAGGTGATCTCAGAGCTTTACAGCCGAAAAGATTTTTGTGATCATCACAGCCCTGAATCTTCTCATTGGACAGAACAGAAACCAGAAATGGGAAGTGACTTAACCAAGGTCACACATATCCAGTATTGATTATGCCCTTGGGATGCAGGAAGTTTCTGTTCCTCCTGTTTCAAAGACATTCCACCCACTTTATAGCCTCAGTGTATTCATTCCTTTGCAAGTTGACATTCAGCTAGTAAGATAATTACTAACTCTAGCACTGCCCCTGAGGTGCATTTGCAAAACTCTAGGGCTCCACTGAACACAGTTTGAAAACTACTGACTTAAATAATTTATTGCTCGTTATTTAAACTTTTAGCACATTCAAGCAAAAATGTCTTTTAATTCCCTGAAAACTGGGTATTCTCATTGGCAGCATTTATTCTTCTCTTCATTTCCTGATGAATAAACCCATTAATGAAAGAATGTGCTATGTACTTTCTTTGGTGCTATTATTAATCTGAATTAACGTGTGCGTGGGCAGAGCTCAAGTGGTGAGACTGAGATTCTGTGCTGGGTGGGCCGTCTTCAGAGTCTCAAACCCAAGGGTGCCCAAGCTTGCTCTGCAGTGATGTCAAGAATGGTGCTCTTGAGAACTGAATTGCTGAAACTGAAATTTCTAAGTTTGAAATTCTGAGTAAGATAGAAACTGCAGAAAAGAATGATAAACAACCTGCTTACTCTATACTGATAGAGTATAGAGTAAAACTTCCTAATAGCTTGCAATAATAAGGATCATTTATTGATATTTATCCCATGCTTAGAACATATACAATCATATGAGACAACTACCATCATTATTCCCATTTTACTGATGAGAAAATTAAGGCTTAGTAGTAGGGGTTCTTAACTCAAAGAAACTCCCTCTGGCCAAATAAAGCAGAGTTGGGATGAGCAGATACTGGAGAGGAGAGATCTCTTGGGAGCTGAGGGAGGGAGGATTTTCTCAATCTTTAGTATGTAGGATGTGGAAGTAGAGTACAGACTCTGCAGCCAGGCTGCTGAGATTAGAATCCTGGCTCCACCCCTTATCTAAGTGACCTTGCACTGGGTCTCTTGGTTTGCCCATCTGTAAAGTGGGGATGATAATAGAACCTATCTCAAAGAATAGCTGTGCTTAAAAACAGCTCAGTGCCATAATCAAGGTGGGATCTCAGTACAATAGCTATCATTAGCTAATGTATGAAGGGGTACATGTGGCACTAGTGATAAAGAATCTGCCTACCAATGCAGGAGACAAGAGATCTGGGTTTGATCCCTGAGTCAGGAAGACCCCCTGAAGGAGGAAATGGCAATCCAATCCAGCATTTTTGCCTGAAGAATCCCATGGACAGAGGAGCTTGGCGGGCTATAGTCCATTAGGGTCGCAAAGAGTCAGACACAACTGAAGCAACTTAGCATACACACGTGTATACTTATGGCTGATTCATTTTGCTGTACAGTAGAAACTAACACAACATTGTAAAGCAACTCTAAGCCAATAAAAGTTAATTTTTGAAGAAGAGATAGTTAAAGTGCTATGTAGATGTGCTTTCAAGTCCCCTCCTTGTGTGTGCCTCCCTTTCATCAAATTGGTGTCTTTGATTTTCACCTAGAATTAATCAGTGCTGGTCATCATTAGTGCCAGCTGTGGTTCAGTTATCTGCCCTTCAACCTCTTACTGGTCCAGGCTGAGATGCAGAGAGAGTATCCCACCAATGGAGACAGACCTAATCATTTCAGTCTCTCAAAAAGCAGCAGAAAGGATCCCATGAAATCATAAGGAGTTTCAAAAACCAAGTATTTGAGGAGAAACAATAAGGAATGACCTGGATTGTTTTAAAAGATCTTCTGTGACTGGAGACCAGGGTGGGTAATAAACTGAATCCCAGAATGAAGCAAAATACACATAAGGGAGGGCTTTTGTTCTCTGGGGCTTCCCAGGTGGCACAGTAGTAAAGAATCCACCTGCCAATGCAGGAGATGCAAGAGACATGGGTTCAATCCCTGGGTCAAGAAGATCCCCTGGAGGAGGAAATGGCAACCCACTCCAGTATTCCTGTCTGAAGAATTCCATGGACAGAGGAGCCTGATGGAGTATAGTCCACAGGGTCACAAAGACTCAGACACGACTGAATAACCTAGCAGGTAGTTACTATACCAAGAATCCCCAGGAGCAGTCCTGTCCAGTGGGGATACTCACTAGCTCTCGAATGCATTCTCTAAAGCTGCCACCTAATAAGGCTGGCGGAGAGAAGCAGGGTGATGGGCCCAGGCAGACACATTGTAGGGGAGAACGTCCGCCATGGGGGGGTGTGGCCACTGCCAGAGGGTCTGTGCTACGGAGTGCGGCCTCTGCACAAATTCTAAAACCAGAGAAAGAGCCCAAATTTGTCAGAGAGCTACACGGGAACAGAGGAAGAAGAGATTTTTTTAAAAATAGGTAATTGTTCCAATAAAGCATAAGCTTTATAAGAAAACAAAACAAAAATACTTTCCTGGGAATTCTAACCTCACCATCATATAAGGACTTTGCACAACTCATATTTCTGGAAAAGGTGGGGGAAGTCGTTTCCCTGGCACAGCCTTAGGCCTTACAGATTCAAACTGGGACATCATTTTTCCTTGATTCAGGAGAACTGCCTCCTTTTTGTTTTTGCGCCTTTAAAAAAATATATTTTTTTACTTATTTGGCTGTTCTGGGTCTTCATTGCTGTGCTCAGACTTTCTCTCTCATGGGGAGCAGGGGTTACTCTCTAGTTGCCCTGAGAAGGGGTTATTCTCTAGTTGTGGCTAGCAGGGGTTACTCTTATTGGGATGCACAGGCTTCTTATTGTGGTGGTTTCTGTTGTGAGTCATGGGCTCAAGGGCACGTGGGCTTCAGTAGTTGTGGCTCCCGGGCTTAGCTGCTCCATGGAATGTGATCTTCCTGTGGGAAGATCAAACCTGTATCACCTGCATTGGTAGGTGGACTTCTTAACCACTGAACCACCAGGAAAGTCCTGTTTTTGTTCCTTTTGTGCGTCCACCAACAATAATATTTCACTATTACATGTAATGTTAGCTATATGTTTTTAAGAGAGGCCCTTTTTCAGGTTGAGTAATTTCTATTCCTAATTTGCTGAGAATTGTGAATAGCTGTTGAATTTTGTCAAATGCTTGTAATGCCATTGAAATGATCGTGTGGATTTTTAAAATTATATTATTAATGGTGAATTACATTGATTTTCAAATATTAAACCAATCTTGTATACCTGGGTTAAACCTGATATGATAATGATGTATTATTGTTTTTCAATTTGACTTACTAATATTTTGGTAAGAATTTTTGTGTCACTGTTCATGAGATATGCTTTATTCTCATTTTTGTATTTATCAAGCTTTTGTATTAGGATATTTTTGGCCTCAGAAAAGTTAGGAATATTTTCCCTCTTCTATTATTTTTGGAAAGAATTTAAGATCAGTGTTAAGTCTTCCTTAACTATTTGATAGAATTTACTAGTGAAACCATTTGGACCTGAAATCCTTTTTGTGGAAAAGTTTTGATAACAAATTCAGTTAAAATAACAGATACATGGATATTCAGAATTTCCATTTTTTTCTCTTTTCATTTTTGTTGAGATGTTTTTCAATGAATTTATGCATTTTAAGTTGACTTTATTGACAGTTGTTCACAATAATTCCTTTTTTATTGTAAGATCTGTAATGATGCTCCCTCTTTCATTCCCAATATGATAAACTGCTTTTTTTCCTTATTAGTTTAGCTAGGGGCTTGGCCATTTTTTCAATAAAACAAACTTTGGGTTTTGTTAAATTTTTATACAGCCTGTTTCTGTTCCACTGATTTCTGTTCTTATTTTGGTCTCCTCTCTTCTACATCTTGTGAGTTTAATTTATTTTTCTAGTTCCTTAAGGTGGAAACTTAGGCTATTGGTTTTAACCATTTCCCTTTCAGTTTCTGCCTGCTTTTAATTTTTCTCTGGAACCTTTAAAACAGCTATTGTCCATTGTTTATAAGTGCTATCTGCAGGACAATCATTCACTATAAGCCCTTCCACCATTGCTGAGACTAGAACTCAGTTTTAAGCTTCAAAATCTTGGGTAAGTATAGTAAACCAAGTGTCAACTTCCTCATCTGTTAAGCGGAGGTAATTTAACGTATCTTAGGAGACTGTCATGGAAAGCAAATGAGATGATGCATATGAAAATGTTTTTGAAAGAACAAGCATGGCATATAAATTATATTTAGTATCATTAATGCAACATAAAGTTAATATAATTATATACGCCTATGTCATGTACTTGTACTGATATTTCCACCAAAACTTAAGATGCAATTCTAAGTCATCTAATTTTCATAGCCTGGTAGATGAGGAAGATATTCCTTTATCCTTTTCCAATATATTCTAGCTAACCTTATAATTATATGCAGCTTCATAGTCAACTGATATTGAATGTCTATCATGTATATATTAGGCACTTTTATGTGCAGTATTTTATTCACTTCATTTCTCACATAATAGTGCCCTCCAATTTAGCAATATGTAACAATAACTAAAATAATTTTCCCACCTTGATTCTCTTAAAAATCTTAATGAAATCAGAGAAAGCACCCAGATATGTGCAAATTGTTTATTTCAGTCTAACCCACAACAAAAAAACAGTGAAACCAAAATAAATGTGTATAAAGGATTTGTTAAATTATGATGCATACATATAATGTAATACTATTCAGCTGTTAAAAACATTCAGACTGTTTCATCACATGGGAAAAGGTGTATAATAAGTGTAAAGAGTAAGATTACTGTTTAAACATCATGATTACAATTTTGTTCAACATAGTCACCTCATTAGCCATGCATAGCCATTATTTATTAATTTGTTTATTAGAATGTAGTAAGTACTCATATGCCCAATGCTCAATATAAAGGCTCAGATTAAAATAAAAATTTGCATCTAGGCATGAATCCTCCTGTCCCACTCACCACTTTTCTTTACTCAAGATAATCACCTTCCCAAATCTCATAATTCCTTTCTTTTCCTTTTAATAAAATTGCATGTAATTGATACATGCTTTTATAAAGCTATATGAACTATATATTTTTATCTTGGTGGCTTCAAATTTTTTAAGAAGGTAGTATGCTATAAATTGTCTTCTAAGACTTCATTCACTTAATATTGCTAAGATTCATCTCTATTGATGCATAGGCCACGGTAGCTTATTTATTTTTATTACTATATAATATTCTATTGTGTGACCATATTACTATTCATTCTGTATTTTAGGCTATTTCCAGACATTTCCTGTTAAGAACAGTACTATAAATATTCTTGTACATAAATTCCCATTGTCCCTATATACCAATTTGGATATAAACCTGGGAGTGGAAAAGCTTGTCATAGGGTGAGTGAAAGTTTAAACAGCGGTGTGGAACTGTGTTTCCAAAGTGGTTGCCTCAGTCTATACATATTCCCACCAGCAGTGTAGGAGATTCTGTATCCTCACTAGAATTTGGTATTGCCAGATATCTTGCTTTTTTTCTTTTAAAATAATTTTATTTATTTATTTTGGTTTGGCTAAGTCTTCAGGGCTGCACGGTCATTTCTCTAATTGCAGTGAGCCGGGGTGACTCTTCGTTGCCGCGTGGGGGCTTCTCTCTGCAGTGACTTCTCTTGCTGCGGAGCAGGGGCTCTAGAGCATGTGCGCTTCGGGAGCTGCGGCTCGTGGGCTCAGCGGTTGTGGCTCCCAGGCTCTAGAGCACAGACTCAGTAGTTGTGGTGTATGGGCTTAGTTGCTCCACTACATGTGGGATCTTCCTAACCCAAGGATTGAACCCAGGCCTCCTGCATTAGCAGGCAGATACTTTACCACTGAGCACCAGGGAAGCCTGACGTATTGCTTTTATACTCAGGAAAAGAAGAATGTTTGTAAAACAAACCAAGAACAGAACCAAAACTTCCTCGCTCTTCTTTTCCCCAAACTCCAGGAAAGATTCAGGGCACAGGTGGTGATACATGAAACTATTCCTCCCCCAGCAGCTTTGCAAAATCCTCTAGCTCTAGAAATCCTCTTCCAGCAATGAATTGGGAACAGTGCGGGGGTGTGAGAAGTAGGAAAGCTGTAGAATTGTGTGTCATGGGGACTCTTTCCAGCAGAGGGTGAAACTATTCTGTAGGTTTGAACTAGAAGCCTTTTATTCTCTTTCTGTCTCTTTCTGTCTCTCCTTTCTCTCCTGAAATACAAACACTGGACCAGATACATCATTTTTTATTCTCCACACTATGTTCCTAAAATACTTTCCTTGCAATTCTCTTTGCAAATATCAGAGAACTGACCTGCTTATTGAGTGCATTTTTTTCCTTGACTTGAGTAAAAAGCTGCCAATTATACCAAGTGGAGTGAAGGGTTCCCTGAACAAGCAATGCAGAGAATGAGAAATTCAAAACCATAACAATTGGAGGGTGTGATTGGAGGGTGGGAGGGAGGCTCAACAGGGAGGGAATATATATTTATGTACACACACACACACACACACACAGTTATGGCTGATTCGTGTTGTCGTACAGCAGAAACCAACACAACTTTGTAAAGCAATCTTCCTCCAATTATGAAAAAAGAATATAAAAAAAGTGGCACCCTGGTTGCCTCTCCTTTCAAAACTGAGCCCTAGTTTCTATCACTATCACTCTGTAGTAACCTGTGTCATGATGCAGAATACCAGGCAGATGTGAGAATCTGTGATTTTGCACCTACAATAAATTAGCTTCTTCTCACTTACGGGTTCAAGGCTATAATCAAAGCACTTATCCAAAATGCAACTCAGAGAACTTTTTAGAGATAGCTGAAATAGTCCCCATTTTTTAACAGGCAGAAATACAAACAAGACTCAGTGAACACAATACTAGCATCCAAAGAAATGAACAAGTTCACACATCGGGTGAAAGTCCAACAGCTCTTTCCTCTCTCCAATGGAATACCTCACTCAAATACAGAACTGGCTTATTCTAAAGCAAAAGCCCCAAACAGAGAGAAAATAAAGTTTCCAGCTGTACACACTGGAGTGACTTACCCTTCTGCATGGAGCACATTGGTTCCCAAATGTTGATTTTCTGATCCGACTGCCAAGTACTGGAGCAGGGGGTACTGCTTTGGGGAAATTTGAACGGTAGGTCCTCAGGACAAGTGGTCCTGACAGCTGCTAAAAACTTAGCTGAGAATTCTCCAAGTGGGGTCACATTTTTGGGTCACCAAAAATTGAACTGAGTCCAAGCTCATACTGCTCACCATACAACGTGCCAATAAATCGAGAGGCAGCATGCTGGGGGCAAGGAATAGAGATTTTATTTGGAAAGCCAGCAGACCAAAAAGATGGTGACCTCACATCCCAGAGAACCAGCTTGCCTGAGTTGGAACTCAAGTTTCTTTAAAAGAAAACAGGAAAGAGTAAAGTCAAACACTTCCGGGTTCCCAACAGCCTTTGGGGAGGATGTGTTAATTTCTTTCTGCCTACAGTCGTTCACCAGAGAAGGCAATGGCACCCCACTCCAGTACTCTTGCCTGGAGAATCCCAGGGACAGGGGAGCCTGGTGGGCTGCTGTCTATGGGGTCGCACAGAGTCGGACACAACTGAAGTGACTTAGCAGCAGCAGCACAGTCGTTCACAGGTGGGCCTTGTCAGGATGTTTTCTGTGAGCTAAACAGAGGTATTTTAGCTTAATGTTCATTACCTGGGAGGTAGAGCTCCCAGAGATCTGCCATTTATGTATAACTTAAGCTTATAGGCAACGTCACTTTAGTGAGTAACTTGTAATAGAGCTGAAAGACTTTTCCCTGTGACAAAACAAAACCTCTAAGCAATTGAATGAACTCACTTGATCTCTGGAACTGTAAACAGATAAATCGGGTTTCTAAGAACATATCCAAAAAATGATTTGGACTAAGCAGCAATTGATACTAAGCCATTCTTTCTTTTAAAAACGAATTAACTTTTGGCTGTGCTGGGTCTTCGCTGCTGCCCAGGCTTTTCTCTAGCTGCAGTGAGCAGGAGCTCTTCTTCATTGTGACATGCAGGCATTTTATTGTGGTGGCTTCTCGTTGGGGGACACAGGATCCAGGCTGTGTGGGCTTAGTAGCTGGGGCACGTGGGCTCAGTAGTTGCAGCGCCCAGGCTCTAGTGCCCAGAGCTCAATAATTGCGGCACACGGGCCTAGCTGCTCCTTGGCATGTGGGATCCTCCCAGACCAGGGATTGAACCTGTGTCTCCTGCTTTGGCAGGCAGGTTCTCTTACCTCTGAGCTACCAGGGAAGCCCACTGCTAAGCCATTCTATCAGAAGGTAGAGAAGTAGAAGCTTCAGCTGGTCCCTGATCACCATCTGAAATCACCAGTGCACGAGGGAACGTTCTCTTTTCTGCTCTCAACAGCAGGTGGGAATGCAGGAATCCTTTGCCAGGATCAAAAAGGGGCCATGAGTCACATAATTTTAACAAAGGGCATAAAACAAAATGTTGCTCTATTTGGCAATGCTCTTTGACTAAAAAAAGAAAATTGTGTATATTTTCCAGAAACCATACTTAACTGACTCCAACTCTGAAGGCGGTATAACATGCTGGTTCATTATAAGGATCAGTTATCAAGCTTCTATTTTGAGTTCAAAAAGCTAAATCCCAAAATTGACTTCAAGATACAGAATGAAAGGTTGAGAAAAGTTCAACTTGGAGACAACAGACCATCTTACTACTGTTCATGAGAGATTCCTGCACAAGTTGATCAAGAAGGTATCAATTCTCCATGGGCCTGGAATCAGGCCAAGCAGCCTTGGAAATTTCAGCTGACTCTCACCAGGAAGGAAACAAGCACAGCATTTGGGTAACATATTTAGCAAACTATTAGGGCACTAATTAGAAGGCAATAAACTCCCTTGGTTGTACTAGCCAGTGGGTCAGATTGGTAAGGAGGTGGTTTTGAACCCTACCCATCGGAGAAGACCCCAGTCTCAGGAGAAAAGTCTTTAATTATTTTTTTTTTTGAGGCTTTAAATAAACTAAATTCTATGAGAAGACATGCTCAAAATCCAACCAGAGAGGTGCCTGTAATCTACAAATTTTCAGATATTTGTTCTGAGGTCGAAGAGCTGCAAAAAAGAAAGCTGTCAGTCTCGATTTGCGCTTCTGTGTTTGTACACTCAGGCAGTTCATGCCTGGTTGGTTACGTCCTCAGGTCTTCCCTCATTCGTGGTGGTAACTGCCAAATCCTGGGCCTCCCACAAAGATGTGAGGCTTCTGGAGAACATAATAAATTTATACAAGAACTGAAGTTGATAAATCCTTAAGTGACCTCTTCTAAATTCTTTTCATCCATGATCTCATCAGTTTAGCCGAAGTTTTGTGGTCGTTTCCCTCATGCCAACAAACCAGCAATGCGTGGGGACAAACTGCATCCCCTACCAACTTGAAACAGAACTTCTCATTCACTCTGTACCTAATTATGAGTCCCTAGTCTGTCCCAGGTACTCGTCTAGGTCCCGGGGAAGCAGCAGGGTACGAACTGAGGCTTTAACCCCCATGGAGCATCCCTTCAAGTGTTAGTCAACAATTCACTGTGGAGACCAGAGAGAAGCAGAACATGTATTGAGGGGCTAGACATAGTTTTAAAACACCAGAGATGATGTTTAAATGACCTTCCTTCAGCAAAAAGTCACCTAGAAGATAAGATCTTTCTCTAAGGACTTTCAGAAAGCCTCTTTCTGCATCTTGTTCTCCTTAACAAGTTCAATTATTGGCCCAGATAGGCCCCAGTGCAGCTTGGCAAAGGCAGACCAGAGGAAGACATTATATTTATTCTGACCCCAAATCTTCATTCTTAAGTTAGATAAGCAGAGATGGATTCATGATAATATAATGCTGAGACCGACTGTGTGATTAAATTTTTCCCTCAGAGAATCCCCATTTTCAGATTCTCTTCATAATAGATTTTCTACAGAGGAGGAATTTTAGCTGCAGAAGTTGCCAATAAGCAAGACATTTCCCAGGGAGAGTTTTACATGCGCCTTATAAACACCAGGACTTGTTGATGGGTAGGTCATGAGAAATCTGAATCAGAGCATCAAGAGGCCAGAGAAAAGTTTCCAGCTAGTTAGTGGCTGACCATGCAAGTGGAGTAGAGAGATCAGATAAGATAAAACATGGAAAGCACTTTTTGGACTTTAGCCAGAAGTTTGCTTATGACATAGGAAAGAATAGTTTCAGCCAAGAGGTGGAGAAAAGGCCTAGATGCCGTGAGTGGAGGGGGAAATTGAAATGAGGCAGCCGGAGTGGGAGTAGACTCCATGAAGCATGACGGCACTCACCTCCTAATTTACGTCCTTGCTTCTCCTCCATCCTGTACACCTACACACTTGCTTCTAAAATGTACACACTCAGGCCCATAATCCTTCAATAGCACCCTTACAACCTGCACAATAAATGTCAAACTTAGCATAGAACACCCCATCCTAGCCTAAACCTGGCTTACAGTTATTTACATAACTGCCAGTCTTTGTCACTGGGTTATTCTCTGACAGACTTGCCCCTTAAAGGAATGCACCATCTCTTATTTGGCATTTAATGCTCCCTGCCTCTACCCGTTATGAAACAGCACTCAACTCACATGGTTGCATGAATGGAAAAATAAATAAGAGATGGAATGAATGAATGATTGATACCAGCACTGACTGTAGGAATGGGTTTCTGTGTCCCAGGATGGCAGGTGAAGATAATCTTTGTGAAATGATTGTCTTTCCCTTGTAAACGTCTTGATGAGTTGGAAATAAAAATCTCTATAAATCCAATATCCTGCGGTTGCTCAGTCATTGTCAGAGTGTTTTAATTGGGTGATTGGAGTTATCTTGATGTCTCCTTATTATATCTAGACAAGTTCAACTGACATGAAGGTCTCTGATTGGAATAGGATTCTCTCAGCAGTTTGACAAGTGTGTCTGGAAGCCCTCCGTTTAGCGTGACACCAAGACACAACACATGCCTGGTTCTGTCAAACCTCCGAGTCATGCATGTGGAATCAGTGGAATCACCGCGATGATAATCGACTTTGCTCTGTGATTCCCCTGTTGGCACATTTATTTTAGCTCTGCTGGCAGAGAGGGAGACTTGCTCTATTAATTCACTGTGACGTTGTTTTCTAATTAGGTGTCTTGACACAGCAGGCATTCCAGTCTTGAACATTTCTTTTGTTTCTTTAATGTGCCAGCAAGCTGTCTGACTTTTAGCAGCCTGATCTTTCAGAAAGGTTACCTGCAGTGTAAAATGAGAGACCAGACATAAGGCACCTTGCCCAGTGTTTGGCACCCGAGGGGTCTCTGAGAATGTTCATTACATCTCCCTGTTCATCTTTGCTTTCTGTCCTGCTGCTGCTTTTAGTTAGCCTCGGAGATGAAATGTTACCCGAGTAAGGCTTACGATTGTCTTCATCCCAGAAGAGAGTCCAGTAAATGTACAAAGCGAGACTGCATGGATTCTGTAAATAAAATGGCCATAATTTATTGAGTGCTTTCTCCGTGCCAAGCGTTGCACATTTCATTACGTTTCATCCTCACAGTAACGCTAAGAGGTAGACATTTTTCTTCTACCTGCTTTTTAGAGGAAGAATCCTTTACCGAGAAGCCAAGTGGCTGAGGTTCCAGGGAAGGTCAGCAAAAGAGGTATGGGGACAGCGCCTGCCTTTCTCCCTCCCCGTCTTCATCCTCAGCCCCTGCACATGCGGCCCTCCGCCCTGGTGATCTGAGTGGTCAGGACGATCTCGAGGACTCTGCAGGACACAGAGATGGGGAAGCCACAGCCCTGGAGGGTCCTAAAGGCCTTCTTCCTGGCTGAACAAATATGTGACTGCCCTGGGTGTGAGTGCTAACACCCCTCCCCTTCCCCTGCCATGCCCCCCTGGGAACCCCGCCCTGGGATGGGAGGAAGATGTTCCCGCCACCTCCCCCCTTCGACCCCACCCCCACATCAGCCCAG
>SJXQ01007325.1:460904-572867 GCA_006408695.1 Aepyceros melampus | reverse complement strand
TGACAGTTGGACTGTGAAGAAAGCTGAACGCCAAAGAATTGATGGTTTTGAACTGTGGTGTTGGAGAAGACTCTTGAGAGTCCCTTGGACTGCAAGGAGATCCAACCAGTCCATTCTAAAGGAGATCAGTCCTGATTGTTCTTTGGAAGGACTGATGCTAAAGCTGAAACTCCAGTACTTTGGCCACCTCATGCAAAGAGTTGACTCATTGGAAAAGACTCTGATGCTGGGAGGGATTGTGGGCAGGAGGAGAAGGGGGCGACCAAGGATGAGATGGCTGGATGGCATCACTGACCCGATGGCCATGAGTCTAAGTGAACTCCGGGAGTTGGTGATGGACAGGGAGGCCTGGCGTGCTGCGATTCATGGGATCGCAAAGAGTCAGAAACGACTGAGCAACTGAACTGAACTGAACTGAAATTTGCTATAGGGTGGGTAATAGGGCAGGTATTTTACTTAATATAGGGTGGGGGAACTGGCTGGTTTAGATCAAGAGGCTCATGTTAACAGTTGCTATGTGGCCTAGTTAATTCCAGAAATTTTTGTCCTATGACCTTGATCTAAGGCTCCACACCTGTGACCTTGGTCTAAGGCTTCACACCTGTGACCTTGGTCTGAGGCTTCACACCTGTGACCTTGGTCTGAGGCTCCACACTTGTGACCTTGGTGTAAGTTTCTGCACCTGTGACCTTAGTCTAAGGCTCCACACCTGTGACCTTGGTCTAAGGCACCACGCCTGTGACCTTGGTACAGGGCTCCACATGCTGGATATGAGGGGTGGGGGTTACAGGAGAAGTCAAGTCAGCCCTTCCCTGGACCAGTGATCAAGAAAACACCAAGCAGGTGGCAGGCCCTGTGGTCCAGGATTGACCTGGCTGCTGACCTTGCCAGTCACCCTTGCCAGCCTGGGGAGACTCGCGCAGCCCCAGGGACTGGCAGGCAGCCCCAGCATTCACCGTCACATCCCCAGGGCCATGAAAGAAAGACACAGGTCTTCCATTGTGTGCAGGAGAGTGTGGCTGTGGGCGGGAAGCCTCAGACAGAGCATGTGGTGGTGGGGGAGAGGCTCCCTAATGAAACAAAGGCTTGGCTGTTAGAGGATCCCTCACCGAGTCAGGCATTTGGATTGTGAGGCTTGGGTTAAGGAAAGGGTTTTCTCTGCAAGCACAACAGATGCCTGGAAGTGACGTGCCCACTCCAGTGCTTGTGGGAGGCAAGACTGAAAGGCCCAGCATGGCTGGTGGTCAGGGCCACGGCGCTACCAAGCAGGTCTTGGGAGTTGACGGTGAGGAAGGGTTGGACTTGGTTCCAGGGCTTAGAGAAGGAGGCTCTGAAGGTGGCTGGAGGCGAAAGGGACACAGAGGAAGATCATGCTGAGGGAGAGCTAGAGGGGAGCTCAGCTCTGTCCTCTGATGGTCTAGGGGTGAGATGGTGAGGAGGGGAGCTCAGCTCTGTCCTCTGATGGTCTAGGGGTGAGATGGTGAGGAGGGGAGCTCAGCTCTGTCCTCTGATGGTCTAGGGGTGAGATGGTGAGGAGGGGAGCTCAGCTCTGTCCTCTGATGGTCTAGGGGTGAGATGGTGAGGAGGGGAGCTCAGCTCTGTCCTCTGATGGTCTAGGGGTGAGATGGTGAGGAGGGGAGCTCAGCTCTGTCCTCTGATGGTCTAGGGGTGAGATGGTGAGGAGGGGAGCTCAGCTCTGTCCTCTGATGGTCTAGGGGTGAGATGGTGAGGAGGGGAGCTCAGCTCTGTCCTCTGATGGTCTAGGGGTGAGATGGTGAGGAGGGGAGCTCAGCTCTGTCCTCTGATGGTCTAGGGGTGAGATGGTGAGGAGGGGAGCTCAGCTCTGTCCTCTGATGGTCTAGGGGTGAGATGGTGAGGAGGGGAGCTCAGCTCTGTCCTCTGATGGTCTAGGGGTGAGATGGTGAGGAGGGGAGCTCAGCTCTGTCCTCTGATGGTCTAGGGGTGAGATGGTGAGGAGGGGAGCTCAGCTCTGTCCTCTGATGGTCTAGGGGTGAGATGGTGAGGAGGGGAGCTCAGCTCTGTCCTCTGATGGTCTAGGGGTGAGATGGTGAGGAGGGGAGCTCAGCTCTGTCCTCTGATGGTCTAGGGGTGAGATGGTGAGGAGGGGAGCTCAGCTCTGTCCTCTGATGGTCTAGGGGTGAGATGGTGAGGAGGGGAGCTCAGCTCTGTCCTCTGATGGTCTAGGGGTGAGATGGTGAGGAGGGGAGCTCAGCTCTGTCCTCTGATGGTCTAGGGGTGAGATGGTGAGGAGGGGAGCTCAGCTCTGTCCTCTGATGGTCTAGGGGTGAGATGGTGAGGAGGGGAGCTCAGCTCTGTCCTCTGATGGTCTAGGGGTGAGATGGTGAGGAGGGGAGCTCAGCTCTGTCCTCTGATGGTCTAGGGGTGAGATGGTGAGGAGGGGAGCTCAGCTCTGTCCTCTGATGGTCTAGGGGTGAGATGGTGAGGAGGGGAGCTCAGCTCTGTCCTCTGTGATGGCCTGGGGGATGAGGTGGTGCGTGGGAGGGCGGGGTCATATGTATACATATATCTGATTCACCTTGTTGTACAGCAGAAACTAATACAACGTTGTAAAGCAATTATTCTCCAGTAAAAAAAATTCAAGTGTTACCATCTAGCCCTTGACCTTGCCTGAGATGTTTTCCTTCTTTGTGTCCTCTTCTGCAGCTGTGCTGCCCTGGCCCAGGGTTGGTGGGGGTGGGGCAGCTGGCCGTGCTTCAAGAGGCACAGAGTCCCACACCCCCTGAAGGGCTAAGGTGTCAGTGGTTCTGATTTCCTTGTACTTCATAAGTATATCATGGATACTCAACAGACACAGCACAGTAACAATTTCTGGCTCAGAGATTCCCCCCTTCTGGAATTCTATTCTCTATAAGGTCAAGGGGTCCCCAAATAGCCTAAGGGAGTAATGACTTCCACAGCTTCTTGGATAGATTAGAAATAATAAGAGGCTTGGGCCTAAGAATTAAAAATTGAGATGGATCTAAAATACTTTGCTCCCTCCCAAATATCTTATTCTTTCAAAGATGATGATTCCAATAATTGAGATTCTGAGTGAGACTGAAAAATGTTCTATGGGAAAAAGATAAGATTTCTTTGCAGAACAATAGATAGTGTTTTTAAAATGAATGACAACTACAAAGTTAAAAATTCCAAAACTACCTCTTGAATTAATCAACCAAGGAAGCTGACATTTCCATTATTCTGATGATAGCAAGACTTGTAAGCGTGAATATCTCAGAAATACTAGAATGTCATATTTTCAAGGAACTTTTTTTCTCTTTTGGTCAAGCCATAAGCCTGGTGGGATCTTAGTTCCCTGACCAGAGTCTGAACCCATGCCCTCAGCAGTGAAAAGGCAGAGTTCTGACCACTGGATTACCAGGGAATTCCCACAAGAGACTTTAAAGGTGAACTTGGCCCAACATACACACTGGACAGGTAAGAAACCAAATCCCAGAAGAGAGGCTATAGTAAGACACGAAAAATGTGTATTCGAAGTTTACCTTCTCCTGTGCTGATTGCAGATGTGATGTCTGCATGTCCATACCTGGCACCTGGCTGCCTGGGACACCTGCAAGGCTGCTGTGGGGTGATGTGTGCTTTGAGTTTCCTCTGCATCTCTTCCTTTGGGAGGACCCTTCTCTTCTTCTAGATCGGGCAGTCAAGGTGTGTTCATCACAGGAGGGCTTTTGACTTGGGCTGGTCAATAGTGACAGAGACTGTTCTGGAGTGGGCATGTGATCCAAAGCAGAACTCATGAAAGTCTTTTCTTGGGATTTTTATATGGATTGACCCAAAGCTGCAGAGGCCATGTAAGCAAGCTTCCCTGACTGCAAAGAGGAGGTATGAAGTAGGAGAGAATAAAGTTACTCTGGGAGGAAGAAAGCCTAAAATTAGATAGACTGATGGTTGATAGATGATAGATACATACCTAAGTGTACACACACAGAGAGAAACCTAGAAAGAACCAGTTCCTGCCCTTGATAGTTCTTTTGCTCGAGCTAGTTTGTTATTATTGTTATTATTTATTTTGGCCTTGCTACCTGGTTTGCAGGACCTTAGTTCCCAGACCAGGGATAGAACCTGTACCCCCTCTAGTGAAAGCACAGAGTCCTAACCACTGGACCACAGGGGAATTCCCTACTTGAGCTAGTTTACATTAAGCTTCTGTCATATGCAAACAAAAATCTTGTAATCAATACAGTAGAAACACACAGCCCTGTGACTTTTTGAAAAAAATTTATTTTTTAATTGAGGGATAATTTGCTTTACAGAATTTTGTTGTTTTCTGTCAAACATCAGCATGAATCAGACTTCATCTCGTTCTCTGTCATCCCCTACTCCTCCTACCTTCAATCTTTCCCAGTATCAGGGTCTTTTCCAATGAACTGGCTCTTCACATCAGGTGGTTAAAGTATTGGAGCTCAATTTCAGTATCAGTCCTTCCAATGAATATTCAGGGCTAATTTCCTTTAGGATTGGCTGTTTTGATCTCCTTGTGGATTAAGGGACTCTCAACACCACAGTTCGAAAGCATCAGTTCTCAGCTTTCTTTGTCCAACTCTCACATTCATACATGACTTTGACTAGATGGACTTTCGTTGGCAAAGTAATGTCTCTGTTTTTTAACACGCTATCCACGTTTGTCATAGCTTTTCTTCCAAGGAGCAAGTGTCTTTTAATTTCATGGTTGCAGTCACCATCCACAGTGATTTTGGAGCCCAAGAGAATAAAGAAATGTAAACAGAGTCCCTTTCCTCACCTAGAATGTCTTCCCTGGGACTTGGCACTAGGAGAAGACTGGGGTCCTTTACTGTTGACCACATCCTTCTTTTGTCTATTTAAAAGCATTGACAAGACAATCTATTAAGAATATATAAACATTTTGAAAAGTTATAGCATCCAGCAGCCAAATGCAATGTTGATTTGGCCACAAGACAGTGATGACGCATAGGCTTTGCTGCGTTCTGCTGCTCAGTTTATGCATTATTTAGAAACACACAAAAAATGGCCATCTTCATTGCGATAATGGCTGTACAACACTTGTCCATGTTATATGGCAGTTTATTAAATGTTCAACATTAAAAAAAAAAAAAGCACCTAGGTGGTCTTCTGCTTTTTTGTTGTTCAGTTGCTAAGTATTGTCGCCTCTTTGAGACATCGTGGACAGTAGCCAGCCAGACTCCTCTGTCCGTGGGATTCTCCATGGCAAGTTATTGGAGTGGGTTGCCATTTCCTTCTCCAGGGGATCTTCCTGACCCAAGGATCAAAGCTGCGTCTCCTCCACTGGTAGGTGGATTCTTTACCACTGAGCCACAAGGGAAACCTTCTGCTGCTTTTCTGCAAAATTTTGTTTAAATTTATTTTCAGGTAAAATGTTGGGCTACTGCCAATAAGTTCCCTGAAAACTGCACATCTGTGCTTGCCTTTGTCAATGTCATCCTTTTGCCCGTGGAATCTCCTGCCCTTTTCCTTTCCAGTCCTTTTTTGGTTAACTCGCTTATACTTTAAAGCCCTGCTCTGACACTCTCTTGTTCATTTGTTCTTCTTTTATCAAGAATTTACTGAACCAAGTGCTATGCTGGGAGCTGGGGCTGTGACAGGGAACATGACTTTCATTCATTCATTCACCCAACAGGTATTTCTTGAAGGTCTACGGTGTGCCGGGGGCAGTGTTAGGTACAGGAAATCCAGTGGTGAGTAAGATGAGGTCCCTGCCCTTGCGGAGCTTAGATTATACTGGGAGATAAAAGGCAAGATTCATTAAGGAGTGGCAAGTGTTCTCCAGTCATTTATTTCCGTCCGTCTCAATAGCTCTTTCCTACCTGTGTTTCCGACTAGACTGAGGAATGTGAGGAGAGAGGCTGTGTCCTTCGCTTCATGGCTCTGCTGGGCAGCGCTGCACTACTGTGCTGAACTGGGCACCTCTGGTGGCAAAAAAACACCTAGAGTGTGTTTTGTCCTTTAGAGGAAAGGCCGTTTCCTCCTTCAGGAGAACCGTGTCTATGTCTGTGATAGCTGAAAACCTCACAACTCAAACCCAAGAGAAGCTGTTTCGGGTATTCCCAGATAGTCACCTTTCCTTCCTTTGTCAAGAGCAAGGCTCATCTGATTTAGGAAAAGTGGTCTCACTCATGGCCCGAGCACACCACAGTCCCCAGGAGGAGCATGTTCGGGGACGGGCCCAGAAAAAGCCAGGGAGAGGCTTTCTGGAAGCACTGCCCCCATTGGTAGGGGGTCTTCTAGATGGAATATCCAGAGCAGGGGCCACAACTGCCACGCAGCCAGCTTCCCTGGGACCACCCTTAGAACACCAGCCCGTCAGCTGCCGAATTGTGGCCTTTTCTTTACACTGTGAATTGTTAGCAGTTTCTAAATAGACCATTCATTTTTTCTTTTAGCACAGAAGGGTCTCAGATCTCCAAATACCACGAGGGGCCTGAATGTTTCAACTCAAAACATTCCCCAACCACAGTCCTCGGGTGAGATGCGGAGCTAGCCAAGGCTTTGGAGGAAAAACAACCTCCCACCAGCCTGGAAACCACTGGGTACACAGGCAGCTGGGTCGGCTTGCTCCCAAGGGCTGGGAGACAGCGTTTTTACCAGTCAGAGTTAATCTGATAAAACCACCTTCCCTTGACTTCCCCTCTGCCGGAGGAAACAAACCCGTCTGGGGGCTGGATGCTGAGTGTGTGGGGCATGGGACCAGGCTGCCCAGCGTACCTGGAGAACCCAAGCCACTGCTGCCTCGTGTCTTCCTCCCCAATTGTGGGAGGGAAAAAAAAAGAGAGAGAGAAAGAGTGAGAAGAGCTTTTGTGACATTCTCACGGCAGCATTTGATTCAGGGGGAAGGCTAATAACGCCAAACCGCTGCTCAGACCCTGCGTAGTCGGAGGAACAGTTCCCAGGAACACAAGAGCGGTGGCGCTGCAGAGAGGCTGGCTGGGGCACCAGCCCACCCGGGAAAGACTGGATCCTTGGAGTTGAGGCTCCCACGGCCCTTACAGACATCCAGCGGGCAAAAGAGATCCCAGAAGCCCTAGTGGACCCATGCAGTGGGCCACACGTTCTGGGGGAAGAGCAGCTTCGCCAAGTGCTTTGGCGTCTCTGTCTTGATGAAGACCCCAAGGAGGCATTTGCAAGCAAGATCTACCCAAGTCGCTGCAGCTCAGGCTGCACCAGAGGGTGACGATGACCTGGGAGAGGTCTGTTCACTGCCCCTTGCCTGCCAGCATGTAGTCTGAGGCTTCCGCAGCTTTTCTGAGGATGTGAACTTCATGTTGGTCGTGTCGGGGCTCTGCTGCTGGAGATCTCTCTTGGAGCCACAACAGTGGAGGAAATCCACGAGCCAGGACAAGACCTGCTGCCACCTGCAGCAGATCGTCCTTGACTGCACCCAAACCGGGTTGTTCACCAGGATCTCAAGCTGGGCAGAGTCTTCCTGAATGAGGATCTGGAGGTGAAAACAGGAGATTTGGACTGGCAACCAAGAGGAATATGTTGGGGAGAAGAGCCTATCTAAATACCTAGTGCTTCCCTAGTAGCTCAGTGGTAAAGAATTTGCCTCCCAATGCAGGAGACCTGAGTTTGATCCCTGGGTTGGGCAGATCCCCTGAAGAAGGAAATGGCAACCTACTTCAATATTCTTCCCTGGGAAATCCCATGGACCGAGGAGCCAAAGAGTAGGATGCTACTTAGCAACTAAACAACAACAAACGATTCCTGAGGTGTTAAGCAACAAAAAGCAGCGTTTCCAGATGGTCATGGGCTCCACTGGGTGTATCATGTTAGAAGAGCAGCTCACCTTTGAGATCTCTTGCCTAAAACTTACTGACTTCTGAATCAAGAAGAAGGAATGCAATATTCCCAAGCACATGACTGCCTCTTCCAGAAGATGCTATAGACAGACCCCACTGCTCATCTGACTGTTCATGAGCAGCTCAAGACCAGTTTTTCTGGCTACATCCCAGCCCATCCCCCATTACCTGCCCCACTATTCCATGAAAATTTTCAATCGCTCCCAGCAGACTGGACCCCGGGAACAGGAAGCCTCTCACAGTCCTCAGTAAATGCCTGGAGAACCCTATGCCTAAGACTGTCTGGGAAAAAGAGAAACCGGTGGTCCAGGAGATCAGAGAAGTGGTCAATGCCACCTTGGTGACATGTTGTATTGGCCGCGTAGCGTGAACGCCTCCAAGCCCTCTGAGAGGTCAGGCAGGAGGAGGCTGAGGATTCTGCCAGCATCACCATCTTCTGAGTCAGCAAAGTGGGGGGACTACTTGGACAAGTGCAGCCTTGGGAGTCAGCTGTATGGCTGAGTGTGGGGGTGTTCTGCAATGACTGGACTCATCTCGTCCTCTAGCCTGTTGGTATCCGTCTGCAGTAAACAGAGTGTGATGGCGCAGTGCTCCACCTCACCGCTGAGTTCCCACCGCAACTCCTCCATGAAGATCACGCTCCACATATTTCCAGAACTCCATGAGTGGACACTTGCTGAAGGTGGGCACCCGTGGAAGGTGTTGGACTAGTCCAGCTATCCATGAACCTGATTTTGCACACGCAGCACCATCATCCTGTACTCAGTAATGGCTGGGTGCAAGTTGGCACCTCCCAGGACCATAGCAAACTCATCCTGTGTCCAGCGTGGCAGCTGTCACTACAGCACCTAGAAGCTGGGTTTCCCAAGAGCTGCCTGAACCTCCTGGAGTAGCGCAGCTGCTCTAAGGGTCTGACCGGTGGGCTCCACCATGTCCTTCCGTGGTGGACAGGCTACTGAGCTCTGGCTAGGCCTCTAACCGCCTCAGGACCTCCTCACAGCTCCTCCCCTGGGACTTGTGCCCCTCCTCACCCTCACCTGCGCCTTGGGTCCCTATGGGTTAGCTCCTTTATGCTGGTTGTGTGTGTGTGTGTGTGTGTGTGTGTGTGTGTGTGTGTGTGTGATATTCCCCCAATCCCCAAACCAGGCAGCTAAGAAAGAGAGTATGTCATCCTTACAAGTGGGGTTTGCTATATATATTATTTTTGTACATGTTGAGTTGTAGGTTCTATGGCCATATGAATTGTATGGAATACTGCTATAGAATTCAGGACTGTTTTTCTTTGGCTTTATACACGTTAAACACGTGTGAATCGTTCAAAAAAGCTATGGGGAGTGCTATTGGCTACTAGTTTTCACGTGCACTCAGCGGCTGCCTGGGTCAGCCAATTGGCAGCAAGGATTGATTACTTCCGAGGTGCCCCGTGGAGGTGGCTGTGTCGGTAGATGGGAGGTCCGCCTTCGCTGGGTCTTAGCGTAGTATGTCAAGTAACAATGGTAAACAAATTCAGTGACAACACATTATGAATAAGTTCTTAAAGTGCCTTCTGCTGAGAGCAGCAGGGCCCCCTCTGCTGGTAGGGCCCCGAGGATGCTGGGCTGACCCTGTCACGAGGACAGGTCTCTCAGGACTGGTCTTGGGGGAAGATTAACTTGTGCGACCTCCTTTGAATGATCTGCTGACTCCAGATTATCTAGCTGGCATGCAGAAAAGCTGGAAGGTAAGTGGAAAGCTTGGCAAGGCAGAGAGCGGGAGAGGGAGACAGGGCGAGAGAGGGAGGGGGAGAGAAGAAAGGAGGAAGGAGAAAAGAAAAAAAAGGAACCCCCGGGGGTAGATGCTGTGCAGGAAGGGCTGCCTGGGGTCCCTTCCACGTGCTCACGGGGGCCTATGTGTATGAGGAGTACATGGTGGGTTTGGTTGAGGAGGGACACTAACAGGGCAGCTGTTTCAACTGGAGGAAGGGAAGATGAGACGGAGGAAGGATGAAAACATTGCAGGGAAGCTGGAGAAGGTGGCTCAGAGGCGGCCCAGGCAAAGATTGTGATCAAGCAGAGATGGCGTGGTGTGCGGAGCCCAGGCACACCTGTGAGCGGCCCTGAGGCTGAGTGGTTACAAGCTGGGCCTCTGAGTCAGACGCCCTAATCCCGGGTCTACCGGGCAGGCAGTGTGACCTTGGGCAAGTTACTCAGTCTCTCTGCGGCTCAGCCTCCCCAGCTCTAAAGCTTCAGAGGGGTTATCTGAAGGATTATGTGAGAGAACATTTCGTCTCTGTTTGGCATGTGGCAGTAACTGTCATGAGGATGGATCAGCTGGGGACCAGTTGATGGCCTGGATGTCACACTGTCCCCCAGTGACTGTCAGTTCTTGGTAGACTCGGCTTCTGCTAAGAAGTCCATTTCACCTGGGACCTGAGGACGGGAATCAGCTCTGACCATGACCAAGTTTCAGCGTATGAAGAGACTTCAGTTTACCTGGGTCTTCCTACTTAATACCAATGACCCTGTTTACCTGGAAAATCCTCAAGCTTTTTCCTTCCAATTTTGTGTGGGGGAGGAGGGGTGGGAATGAGGAGATGTTTGTGGCCCCTGGCAGGAGTCAGAGGGGGCCCCGGGGCACCAGAATTCCACTGAGTCCCTAGGAGCACAAATCCTGAAGATTATGTCAAAGATAAAAGAGGATTTAGGGTGACGATTTAAAGCTTCCTTTCTCCTTTTTAGGGCAAGGGCCTGGGAATAGGGGTGGGAGGTGAAAACAGACAGAGCCTTGTTAGTGACTTGAATTTTCACATGTAGAATGATGGAGCTTCGGAAGGGAGTTTCTGCTCTGCGTGGCCCGCCCATCCCACGCCATCTAACCTGATCTTTAAATCGGCAACTCCATTTGTATTCCAGTCTGACCATGGGAGACTCATATCCCTGTGGGCCCCAGCCTTGGTTTGTAGCTGATGAGAAGTGTTCAGGGGAGGCTTCAGCCAACACAAAAGGACTGTGGGGAAATTAGCCAGCCCCAGGCTCACCCCACAGCTGGGGCCCTGGGAAGCAGGGAGGAGGCAGACCAGTCTTTACAACTGCTTTTTATAGGATACTGTCTGTCTTGGCTATATTCAAGGCTCTCAGTCCCAGATAGGAGAACAAACCATGAGAACCCAGTGTCAGGTCAATGACCAAGTGCCGAGCATACCAATGACCACAGCTCTGGGAACAATTGGAGCAAGTGCTTGAAATTCCAGCCGCGAGCCTGGCTGCCCCACATGAGGGGATGCTTATGTCTCGGGTAACATCCCAGCTGGCAATTCCCAAACTCACCAGGAGTTCAACCACGGCAGCCCCAGTTATAACCATTATAACCCCCACCCCACACTTTGGCTCTGCCCCACACAAGGTCCTGTTCTGTGTGTTCAGTTGAGAGATGCTGCAGAGAAGATGAGCAGCCACTTCTCCCAGCCCCCTTGCAAAGGGGACCCAGCTCTCCTGGGGGTGGGAGCTGCCTTCCCTGAGGTTTGTCAATTTAATGGGAAGGGGCTCCTTTCCAAGATGCTGTGTATTAGTCTGAACGTGTCTCCCAGAGCCAGGGACATCCTGAGAGCTGAGGAGCAGTGGGGTGAGGAACACTGCTACCAGGAGTAGGCTTTGGCTGCAGCTTGAGGTCAGCGATAACCTGGGGTCAGTGATGAGGGATAAGTCTCCCGTTCAGGATGGGGGAGTTCACGAAAGTCTCTTCCTTCAGAATGGCTTAAGCAAAATCCTGCCTGGACACCCGATAACCCTGAGGCCTTTCCCTAGCCTGAGCTCTTCATCTTCTGGGGGTTGATTCATTCTCTTGTCCACCACCAAGAGGGACTCACCTTCATGTGTCACCCGGAGTCCTCCTCACTCCTCACCTTTCGCGGTTCACCCTCATCATCATGACTGCTGGCAGGGCTGGGTGTTCCCTTCCCAGGCTCTTACAGCCCCTTGGAGTGTGCGGACCGTCCAGCATGCACTAGTATTCCGTAGCTCCCTGGGGGCAGGGTCCATTCTGTCCGTCTTTGTTTGCTGGTGACCATCTCAGTGCCATACTGGGTGCACAAGTGGCCTGGGGACCCTCTCTGTGCCTCACAGTGGCCTGGGGAGATACCTAAAAGTACCCAGCCCTGCTCCTGGAGATCCTGACTTGGGTGACCTGAGGTCTGGACGTTGGTTGTGGTCTGAAAACCTCCCCAGGTGACCTAACCTGCAGCCATGGTTGAGAATCATTCCCCCAGAGTAGACCGGTAATGAAAGCTTGTCTTAGGATGAACCAACAAGCTTTGTCTAAGTGACACCTTCTCTTTTATTGTGTGTGTGTATGTGTGTGATTCTCAAGCCCTACTCACCCCCATTCACTCTTAATGCCATTAGTTTGAGCCATACAACTCGGGATTGGTGTTTATACACTCTTGTGTGTAGAATGGATGGCTAGTGGGAAGCTGCCATACAGCACAGGAAGCTCAGCTCAGGGCTCCTTGACGACCTAGAGGTGGTGGGAGGGAAGCTCAAGAGGAAGGGGATATGTTTCTACATAAGCTGATTCACTTCATTGTATAGCAGAAACTAACACAACATTGTGAAGCAATTGTGCTCCAATTTTAAAAATAAGGTTCTGGAAGGAGAGCTACTGGCAGGCATTTCAACTCTGATGTTTAAAACAGCACTGAACAGCTCACTAAGCCTTAGGAAGTTCCTTCTCTAGCAAGCGGAATTCTCTCTCATTCTCCAGCATCACTCCGCATCTGCCAAGCCTCTTCCTCAACGTTTCCTTGATGGAGACCATGTTTCTGAGCCTTGTGGAAAGTAGTCGTCGGCAGGTCTGAGGGGCCACGTGTGAGCCCCTAGGTGGGTTGAGCAGCCTACAGGGAGATGCATGTGGACAGGGTGTGTTATGCCAAATGGGAACACACACGAGGTGATTGAGTTTCATTCACAGCAAAAATGAGAGAAGTCAGATCACAAAACATTTGCTGAAATACCATATGATATTGCTTACATGTGGCATCTAAAACACCACACAAATGAACCTATCTATGCAAGAGAATGAGACTCACAGACTCAGAGAACAGACTTGTGTTTGTTGGTGGGGGCGGCGGAGGGAAGGACTGGGCATTTGGGATTAGCAGATGCAACCTATTAAATACAGGATGGATAAACAATCAAGTCCTACTGTATATAACAGGGAACTAAATTCAATAGTGATAAACCCTGATGGAAAAGAATATGAAAAGGAATGCATATACATATAACTGAACCATTTTGCTGTAACAGCAGATATTAGCACAACCTTCACTAAATTAAAAAAAAAGTTTGCTGAGTCCAGTTCTGTGTGCAGCTCACTGCTAGGGGCTGTGGGGCTTCAGGGTACCTGCCCTCCGTGTGGGAAAACTAGAGAAGAGGACCTCAAAATATGAGATGAAGCACAGATTTCCAAAGCTCCCAGAGCTCCAAAAGGAGTGATGTCCATTCCCTGTCAGAGCTTTGGTGTCTCAGCTGTGGCTGACAACAGCCCCTGAGCCTAAATCAGCAGCAGCTGGTCCCTGGCATGAGGTCTCTTTTGAACACACAAAAAGAGCACAGGGAATATATTGCAAATTCACAGGTATCGTATTTCCCATATTTGCTCCAGTTACTTAAAAATTTTTTTTACTATGTGTCAGATCTTGGTTGCAGCATGCAGGCTCTCTAGCTGTGGGGCACAGACTTAGTTGCTCTGCAGAGGCAACATGGGATCTTAGTTCCCTGACCAGGGATTGAACCACATCCCCCTGCATTGAAAGTGTGAGTCTTAACCACTGACTGCCAGGGATGTCCTTGCTCAAGTTAATTTTTTTAAACACTGAAACATTGTTAACTCACCCCTGTGCCATTTTCCTTTCCCCTCTCCTTTTTTTTTTTTTTTAAAGAATGAGCTTCTATAATTTACATCTTATGTATGCCTAATCATTTTTATAAATTCATTTTTAATATTTAGTTTTAGTTATTTGGCTGTGTGGGGGTCTTAGTTGTGACATGCAAATTCTTAGTTACAGCAGGTGGAATCTAGTGCCAGGACCAGAACTGAACCCGGGGTGCCCTGCACTGGGAGTGCAGAGTCTCAGCCACCGGACCACCAGGGAAGTCCCCCTCCCTCCTTCCTTGAAATTGGTATTTGTCTTCCCCATGTATGTTTCCTTATGCATATTACTATACACATGGACGTCCACCCACAGTGTGTGATATGGTGTTACCAGCTTTCAAACTTTACATAAACGGCGTCACACTGCGTCCTCTGCAAGATGTTCGCTCACTTCCCTGTGTTTGAGGTTTATCCATGCTCACCCAGGATTAATGAAACTACTGTTTATTCATCCATTCTCTCTTTGATGGGCTTTACGAGTGCATTCCATTTTTCCCAGTTAGAAATGGTACCACCTTCTTTGTGATGTGTGTTTTGGCACACATATCCGTTTCTTTCTTCTTCCCTGTCTTCCTTCCTTCTCTTCCTTTTGAAGTATAGTTTATTCACAATATTATATTAGTGTCAGGTGTACCGCAGAGTGATTCAGTAGTTTCACACTCTGTTGTAGGTTATCATAGGATAATGGGCATAATTCCCCATGCTGCACACTGACTTCTTGTTGCTTATTTATTTCACGCCTCTCCTTGCACATAGATGCTTCGCTCTCTCCTTAAATGCTGCCTCCACGACCATCACAGCTTTCAGACCTGCAAGCAGCCTGCACAGGGCTCTGCCGTGGGCTCAACCTTCTTTAGTACTGGCAGCTTGGCCCTTAGGGAGACTCTGAACTTGACCTGGTTTCTGGGCTCCACCTTGCATTGGAGACCTAGTCTGACACGGGAGCTCTCTGTGCCTCAAGCCTCTCAGGGCTTCTGCCCCCCGCCCTGACCTGGCCCCTGCTGAAAGGGATGTTCTTTGGCAGGAAAGCTTGGCATATCTTGGGTCCTAAGATGAGATCTCATACACGTGGTCAGTTTTAACTGGACCTCAAAAGAAGTGCAATTTTCTGTAATAAGAAGCAAAAGGAGCGTCTTCCTGAGGGCAGTCAGGAGCCGGAGCAGGAAAATAAACACGGCAGAGCAGTACAGGTGTGCGTGCTCGTGCATGCGGTCACTTCGGGCGTGTCTGCGACCCCGTGGACGGTAGCCCTCCAGGCTCCTCCGTCCATGGCATTCTCCAGGCAAGAATACTGCAGTGGGTTGTTGTGCCCTCCTCCAGGGGATCTTCCTGACCCAGGGATCGAACCTGCATCTCTTATGTCTCCTGTCTTGGCAGGCAGGTTCTTTACCGCTAGCGCCACCTGGGAAGTACAGGGTGAGGACTGGGCTAAGAGCAGTGGCTGATGGAAGCTGGGTTCTGTCACAGAGTGGGTAACATGACATGAGCCTAGAAAGTTAGAGCTTCGTGCTCCCCACCAGATGACTCTGAGCTTTGGGGATGGGAAGGGTGAGTGGGCAGTGGCAGGTGACTGTGGCTGGGAGACCATGTCATGAGGAGAAACTTTATCCCCTAGGGCCATCCCTGGGGCCTGGCCTGAGTGTGCACAGTGCTCACAGCTGGGACTCGTGGTCTCATTTCCCTCCAAATTGCTGAGCGCTGAGGCGCTATCAAATTAGTCTTCCTCTCCCCTCCATCACTCAGGTGGCACTTCCCGCCTCTCCGGCTTCCAAGCAGGCGAACTCCAGGCAAACCACGCACAGGCTTCAGTCCAGCTGTGACCGGCGGGCTAGACCCTGACGTCACCTACAAGAGCCTGGGGGAGCAGATGCGAGGGTGGTCCAGCATCTTCTCTGCGGCTTGAGCTTACCAGAAGCTCCCAAAGTTGCCTCTCAGGGCTCCCGGAACCAGCAGGTGTATGCGTGTGGGGTGCAGTCGGGATGGGGATGAGGTTAGGAAGCCCCTCAAGCTTGGAAAAGACCTTGATGCTGGGAAAGATTGAGGGCAGGAGGAGAAGGGCGGTGACAGAGGACGAGACGGTTGAGATGGGAGAGACAGGCTGATTGTTTTTGAAAGAACAAGCTTGGGTCCCAGGTTTACTCTGGGCAGAAGCTTGGGCTTTTGTGGTGTTTGACAGCCCGTAAAACTTGGCAGTGAATCTGAGCTCCCAGCCCCACCTGCTGTCAGGAGAAGGTCTGGTATGGTTATCAACTCCTTCCCCTTGGCTGGCAGACCCCCGCTCCCTCTCCCTTCACCATTCCCACCTTTATTCTCACCACCAAACCATCAGGAAATCGTGGAGAAAATCTGTTCTCTAGAGCCAGGGAGAAGCGTGGAGAGAGGCTGGCAGGGCTGGCTGACCAGATCAGTGCTTGTCAGGGGTGAACAGGCTGATGCCACAGGGCCAAGAAAAACTGTTTGTGGCTTCACACTTTGAGATTGTGTGTACATGTACATTTCTCTCTGGTAGATCCTGGAAGGTGAGCATACGGGATAGTCAATTGTTTTCAGCCTCCAGAATGTGCTAGATAGCCATGGAATTTGAGAGTGGGCCACGAGAGAGACTCACACCTCATGAGGTACATACCTCATTTTCATACTGTTCCTTAAATCTTCCCATCTCTGTTCCTCTTCTTGGGAGACCCCAGAGCCTGGCATACATCGTGTAAATGGCAGATATCAGCTGAATGAGTGCCTTCAGAAAGTGAGTGGTTGTTTACTAAGCATTTACTATGTGACCTCAGATCAAACCTATGAGAAAACTGTAAGGTAAGCAGGTTCAGGAAGGTTAAGTAATTTGTTCAAGGTCTCACATCTAGAAGTGTGTGCGTGGTGGAGGGGGAGTGATGCACAAGAGATTTGAAAGGCTCACGGCATCATTTTTTATCCTTGTTCATTTTTGCAGCTTCATCAAATCTATGATGTCTGAATTTGCAGAAGCTGAGGGGACAGCGAGGCTCTGAATCTGCAGAAGCTGACTGTCCCTGAAAGCTGAAAGTGATGGAAACAAGGTGGCACGTTCCCTGTAAAACAGAAGAACCTCAACTTCTGTGCATACAACAGGGAAGACAAAAGAGTGGAGGGACAGGAAGACCCCAAGCTCTTTTGCAGACCACAGGCTTGTCCCTGAGATCCAGGAAAACAGAAAGGCACAGAAAAGAACCGAGTCAGGTCAACTGTTAAAAATTATTTAATAGAAAGTCCAATGTCAAAATGTAACAATAAACAAAAATACACATGTATAAATATGTATATATAATTAGACCTGTACACTTTCTCAGACCCTTTTCAAATGAAACAGAATCATCATCACATCTGTGTGGTCAAGTCAAAAATAATATTCAAGCGACGTGGACCCACTGGTGCTGTGGGGAATAATAGTACTGCTGAAGCACTTGGAGGGGTCAAAGAATGTCAGTCATGAGCGAGTTGGGGATATTGCCAAATGTCCTTTTCTGGAGACCCAGAGAGGGAAGATGAGCAACCCCACTGCTCTGTACAGTGTATCTGATCTTCTCTTAGCACCTACAGCCACTACTGTCTAGGAACAGCTCTCCTATTGGATGGGGTTTTGAACTCTTGAAGCTTCTGTAGTTTGAGAGCTTGCTTGCCCTATCTCCCAGACTAGAAGCTCCTGGGTGGGGGTGGGGGAGGTTGCTTCAAGACCTTCCTATTCTGCAGGCCGAGTGCCAGCACAGGGTTTGGGAAAGCATGCCATCAAGGTGTGTTGATTTGTTCTTAAAATAGTGGTGTCCAAAGTGGCTGTGCACCTATGAGGGGGCACCCAAACCTCAGGGGTTCAGAGAGAAAATACTAGAACCTTTTGTCTATAATATTTTTTATCTTATTCTTTAAAAATTTCTATGCTGTATACTTTAAAAAAAGTGTGCCTGATATATTAGTAGAGGAGTATATGAATATATATTTTAAATAAATTGATAAACATAGGGGGGTGCATCTCACAAGGTTTTTGCTGATAGGCATGTGTGGCCCAAAGAGATGGGTACCCACTGTGGCACAGAATCTGTGTGCACGTGGAGCCCTGGGGAGGCTACCCCGCTGGGCGCTCAAGCCCCTCTGAGAAGCTTTTGCAGGTGCTCAGAAAAGCAAAGCCTCAAGATTACCTCCCAGACCTGAATAAGAGCTGAGGCCTCCTGGTCCCGCTGCTTGATTTCCCTTAAATGTTAAGGCCTTATCCTCAAGAAAACACACATGCCCCTGGGAAGAGCACAGACACAGCCTTCGACCCTGGCAAGGAAGCCTTTTGATCTCTTCCCGGTGATGGAGAGGGAGCTGGACCAGGGCAGACCATGGGGAGATGTTGCCTGAAGGCAGACCTGGCCAGATTCCATGACCACACCCCCGCTCCGCGACCTTCTAGGCCTTCACTTTAAAGCACGTGTATTTGAGGCCACACGCTCTGTCAATTTCCAGCGTCGTGATGACCACAGGCTGAATTCTCATCAAAACGCCTAGGCGGCTGTGAAATTCGCGTGGGAACCACAAGACACAGAATTAGAAAATTCCTCTGCAAGGAGCCAGAGGAATATCTGGGAAAGAGTAGGTGTGTGAGCTACAGTCTTTCTGAGTCCAGAAGGCTGGTGAACATGCCAGCCTGCAGCCAGGACGGCAGCTGTGGGGTTTGTGCGAAGAAGCTGAGTCCTAAGCAGCCCTCGGGGCTCTTGGGGATCCCCGGGCAGAAGACCTGAGCCACTCAGCTGGGAAAACTTTCAGCCCCCAACGCCTTCAGCTTCTCAAGGAAATGATGCTAGCTGCTGTGGCCTTTTCTTGAGTTTCTATAAACCATGTACTCTCATAGCTAATGTTTGGATGCATCTAATTCTTTTTCTCCTCCTTCAAACAATTTATCTGGGGGGGCAAGGGGAAGAGAAACCCAATGCTCTGAGCTCCGAAGAAGTTCTTTGGAGAGCCTAAAAGGCACCTGGAGTTGTCTGCATGGAGAGATCCTCTGTCTCCGAGCCCCCTGGGGGGCCTCCCCACCCCAACAAGGCTCAGCCGCTGTCCAGGCTGGCAGGTATTTTCCACGTGCATACAGTCCATCTGTGCTTTTGTGTTTTGTTTGAATTTCCCTTTCTTTGGCAGGACACAGGTGCACACCGCAGACAGAGCGGAGGCTTGGCCACCAGGTGGGACCCAACCCAGGGAAAAGGCTGTCCAAGGGAGGCTGCCTGTGAGTAGAATGAATGAAGGCCTCATACCCAGGGTGGGGAAATCCTTGGCGGCTTCCCACGTATTTATCTTTGGGCGTACCTTCATCCCAAGCTCTAGGCCAGCCAGTTCCCAGGAGGTATTTTTAGTCTGGGTGGCTCTACAGACAGGTCAGGGTGACCCAGAGCTGCCCCTGTATGTCTCTAAATCTAGCCTGGGGTAAAGCCCTTGAGAACAAAGAGCTCTGGAGGAGAGGACCAGGAGCTGGGGCACGGGTGGAGGATACAGGGGAATAAATCATCTCAGAAGCATCTGTGCCCTTCCATGGTGAGGACAGGACTCCTGGTCCTGACGGGGACCACACTTACCTCTCTGGAGGCCTCAGAAGTGGGCTTCAGAGAGCCGAGCACCACCCACAGCCCCCTTAGGCGCTGGGGTGGGGTCCCTGGCTGCCTTGCCTGCGTCTCTTCTCCTTCCTCAGCTCCCATTCCAGCTGCTTCTGTGCCTGTGGCCCTTGCCATCCATGCTGGCCCTTCTTTCACCTGTGTCCTATGCTGTCTCCTCAGCCCGAAGGCCCTCTGCGTTGCTTTCCCTCAGGCCTCTGACACACTTGGGCTTTGAAGTCCCCTCTTTTGGGAAGCCCCCAGTTTACAAAGCCGGGCGGCTGCCCCTCTGAGATGCTCCCTTAGCACCCCGTAGGAATTTCCTGCACCGCTTCTCACACTGTCTTCCCTACTAACGGTGGACTCCTCGTGGGCAGGAGCTAAGTTTGGGTCATCCGTGTACTGCTGGCCGTTAGCTCAGTGCCTGGAGCTAATAACAGATGCTCCAAATGATCTGTTAAATAACTGAGTCCTAGACACTGGGGAGTGAGGGAGTGAAAGTCGCTCAGTTGTGTCTGACTTTTTGAGACCCCTCGGACTATACAGTCCATGGAATTCTCTAGGCTGGAATACTGGAGTGGGTAGCCTTTCCCTTCTCCAGGGGATCTTCCCAACCCAGGGATCGAACCCAGGTCTCCCCCACTGCAGGAGGATTCTTTACCAGTTGAGCCACCAGGGAAGCCCATCGGGGAAGGCAATGCTAAAAATGCTACATCTGGGCTGACCTGGATGAAGGGGCCCAACCCCACTCCCTAGGGCTGTTGTGTCCCAGTAGAGCTGGTGAAATGCTGCAATTGGAGCCACACTGGCTGAGTGTGAGAAACGCTGGGGGGTACCCCTGGACCTGGTCCGTGTCCTGTATTGCCCAAAGTTGGAAAGACTGCTAACCACAGAGTCCAGGTGGGGAAGCCCAGGTGAGTGAAAGATGCTAATGGCAGGCATCGGGCACAGAGGGGGCGCGAGGCCAGGCAGCCAGCAGATTTCCATCCTCATATTTGGGTCTCACTCAGACTTTGGAGAACGTGATCACTAGCTTTTCCTAGTTTGATATTATTATAATTACACTCATGATTTCTTAGATGATGTCTTAAAGATTATACAAAGCCAAATGCAGCTCTTCTTGAAGTACTTAAATGATAAAGTATGTTTTTTTCTCCATGTATCTTTCTGTGGTGTGTATATGAGTGTGTTAGGAAATTGATCCAAATTTAGAGTCCTAATAAAGCAGTTGCCTGATTCTGCTCCAGGAAAATCGATACAAAAATTCAAAAGTGAATTTGAATCTTGCTCTGAATGGAAAAGCTGGCTTGCAATCTACCTCGAAACTTCCCTTGCTCATTTGACTGTCAAGGGGAAGAGTCTTTGAAGATCTGGACTGAAAAGGCAGAAACCAGGGGCTGTTCAATCACTTCTGGGTCCAAGCCCAGTGGGCTCCAACATTCTAGAGCTATTTTCCAACCTAGGGACCCTAAGGCAGTTTTGGCCAAGTTCGAGTTTGTGGCATTCATTTTCACTGCCTCTAAGTCTTACTCAATCAGATGCAAAGGCTTGGGCTAAAAATAACCCCTGGAAAGCAAAGAAGGGAGCATTCAGAAAAGAGAGGGAAGACAGTATTAGAATAGGGTCTTTGGTTTAGGGGTGAATCTTGCTAAATTAAAGCAATTTTTCTCTGGCTTCCAAGAGATAAGAGTCAGTTCCAATACCATCTTAAAGGATTTTGACAGCTACCATGTTAGAAAGAAGCAGGATTCTTGGGGACAGTTTTCATGAGAAAACTGGACATAGCACTCCCTTGACACAAGGAAACTTTTGATTCTTTCAAGCTAAGAAAGTGAGGGTGGAGGCAGGTCCCCTCTAGGCAGCACCTTTAACAGTTGCTATGGAGACATGAATCATCTTCTTCAGAGGTGGTTGTGCCTTAGAAGCAAGGAGAGGAACTCTGGGCAATTCTCAGACTCTTCTGACCTTCGAACAAATTATTTAAATGCCTACCCAAGTCACTACATGACCATCTAAAACCTTTAAGGTCTTGAAAGAGATTTGCATCTAGTTTCAATGCTTACACTAGCCTGGGAAACACAGAGCTCCCAGTCCAAAGATCAAAAAGAGACGCCAAACGCTAGCCCACAAGAAAGAGTTTCAAGTTAATGGTCTAAGCATTGCCCTTCCTCCACCTTTGGAGACCAGGTTCTCTTAAACTTCTCAGAAGGTTAAGGCTTTTCACTTTCTTCAAAGGATGCATTCTGGGATGAAGCAAGACTTGGGATCCAGGAAAGAAATCAGAGCACTCAAAAGCCTGTTCTGGCCATGTCGGCTACCTAACTGTAGACAGCAGCCTTCTTTTCCAGATGCTGAAAGTATTCCAAGGAGAGAGAGATGTGTCTAAAACCCCAAAACCTTTTCCTTCCAGGCACCAACACCCTGCTAGCCTCTCCTGGTTTGTGTGTCGCTCATCAGATATGAGAAGGCCAAGACAACACTCCCAAGGGGAAACCATGCTGTGATGAGCCCGGGAGAGACTCTGGAAGAGGGAGACGCCTCCAGAGGGTTGTTTTCACAGTGTTATGTTGTAAAGGGCATACTCATCATAATAAAAATTTTTGAAAAGCACTTGAATGACATCTTTCCTTCTTTCAACATGGGAATTTATGTTGGATAGATGCATTCTACACTTAAGATACACTGCTCAGAACATGGGGCCAACCGATTGACTTCCCAGGATTATTGTGACAAGACAATAACGACGCCTAGCACGGTATCTGGCACAGGCTGAGTTTAAATAATAAAAGTTAGTTCCTTTTCCTCTTTCCCTAAGATTAGATTAGATCCCAGGTAAGGTACAAGAGTCTCCTGAAAAGCATGGCATAACTAGTGAGCCCATCCTAAGGTCTCTCACAAAAGTAAATCTATTTACCCACAAACCTCATATTCTTCTATGGCACTTGACTCTCTTCCAGAGACATATAAAAAAGTGACTGAAGTCAAGGGCATATCCCCCCCTTGGAAAAACATGTCCATTCATTGGCAAAGGCAATTCGTACACCTCATCCATGAGATTCCAAAGGTCGATGGCTGGGACTTGGGCTGTGTGGAAGCTAACTGCCTCACCCAGCTAAACTCAAGCACCTGGGGTGGAGAGCGGGGCAGGGAGGCGTGTTCAGTCATCCACCTGTGCCATCGAGAAGCCACCTTCCAGCTTCGAGCCACCTTTTCATTATGCCTTTAAATATATCTCCCCTCTCCCTGACCAGGCCTTATTCTTCTACTAGGATTTTAAGCCATTTAGCAAAAAGTTTAATTTCTGAGAGGTACAAAGAAATAAAGCTCTGAGCACATCTTCCAGGGGAAAGCAGATTTTATGTAAAATTATACAGTGTAATCTGATACTTTTTTTTTTTAATGATGGAGTTGGGAGGAGGAGGGAGAGAGCCAATTGTTTTGCCTTTCATAAAAAATTTATGAGTCCCACAGTCCAAGATTTAGAGTCAGTATTTTCCTAGATTAAAATTTGATAATTTTTCTTCCCATCAAACTGACATATTTAACTGAGTTTCTTTTCTAAAACCAGTAGACATGGAAATGCTCTTTTAAATTCTTGCCGATGTCTAAGCAGGGCTTGCCATCAATATGCCAAGGGGCCTCGTAGGCTACTGAGGTAAACTGCATAAGAGGTATAATTTCTGCTCTTAGCAGGCTTAGGGGAGAGGCTGGCCCTAAGAGACAAGTCTCAATGAAATTGGGAGGACAAAGTTATAACAAACTGTGACCGAAAGGGGGCGCCATCATCCCTGGGCCTGCTCCTGTTGCAGCCCTGGAGCCTGGGGCAGCCCCGACATGGAGCGGGAGGAGGCTGGCACCGCACAGAGGACTAAAGAACCGAGGTTCCTCCTCAGTCTGGGCATCAGAGCCCGACCTCAGACCCTGGACGCTGCAGACGCCGGGAGAGAGACCTGTCTCCCACAGGCCAGGGGGCAGCCGCTGCTGTGTCTGAGGGCTGACCTAGTTTTCTGTCCCCAGACTTTGTACCTTCTTTGTCCCTAAATAGACCATAACACCGCCCTGTGCTCCAGCCCGGGGCTCGGAGGCATCACTGAGGTTAAAAAGCCTCTTTTTAAGCTTCTCAGCCAGTAACAAACACGCATTCAATTATGACAGCAGTACTCCGTGATCCCAAACCTCCGCCAACCAAAAGAAAGCTACACACAGACTGCTGAACTCTTACAATTCCACAGCTCAGAGCGCACAAGGCGTGAGTAATCCCGCAGTAAATCTTGCCGACAGTCCGCCCTGCCCACTGGCCGCTAAACAGCTGGATCCTGCATCGCAGCCGGCCCACGGCCGTTCCCTCGACCTGCTCTCTCCTAAATGCTCCTGGGTCCATGTCTCATCCTTTTTCTACCTCCCTCCGCCAGGCCCTTTCCCTCCCTCCCTCCTTCCATCTCCCTGAGGCCTCAGAGATAACAGCCAGCAGAAGCACTAGCTTCCAGACTATTTTTTCATTGTATCTGAGACAGTGTGCTTAAAGTTACATACACCGGGCAGGGGGGAGAAAGGCAACAGGTTTTTGCGTTAGACCTTTTCAGAAGGCATAAAAAAATCAAATACAAACACAAATCACTTGACAATTTTATGATTAAAACCGACAAATGGAAAACAGACAGTTTTGAGTGTTGCTAACATAATCAAGCATTGCATGCCAGCCGGCTCGGCCACCCCGTTTCTCAGATCTAAGTGTACCACGCGTGTCTGCAGATGAAATGACTTTTGCACATCAGCGAGGTAGCCTGTGTTAAACCCAGAGGATACTGGTTCACGGAAACGACACTTGAAACCCTCAAAAATCAGATTCCAAGGGACACGTGGTTCTGTGTACGTGTGTATCATGTCAAAATGTAAGAAAAACGACGTGAGCGTGTTTTATCTCAGTGGAAGGTGGTGGTTTTCTGGGAAGACGCTATCTGAGACACCACATGGAAGGCGTTCAGTGTCTGCTTCATTGTTGCTTGATAAGAGCAAGGGATCTCGGGAAAAGGTCATTCTCGGAACAGTGAACAAGTCTGAGGTGGGGCGCAAGTTTAGGTGGGGCTCAGCAGTCCATTTACAGTTGAGGAAAACTATTTTAGTCACTTGGCCAAAAAAACCATACAAAGGGAGGGGATGTAAAACCCTAGGCGACTTGAACTCTCCCTGCATTTTTTCTGCTTGAAGCAGGATAAAAAGCATGAAATTTTGGCTGCGTCTCTGTTTATGTAACAACCACAGCTGCTCCCCAAAATAGCTGCCGCTGCCGGCTAAAAGAAGGAAGGGCTTTTGTTGCTAACGTTTGAGTCCGTTTTCTCTACTGCCTGACTGAGTTTCCTTCCCCTCATGTTTGGTGTGTGCTGCTGGGTCCAAAAGGAGATAAGGAATTTCTCCCCGGACACATTAGTGGTGCCATCAGTTATATGGATGGATTTTCAAGTCAAGGCTCATCTTCACGGCGAGACCACACTAAGCTTCCTAGTCTATTTGGTGGCAGGTAACCTCTTGACCACCCAGAACGTATTAACACCCACCTTCAGAGGGCAGTAGAGTGGCTGATAGTGAGGCCTTTTGTGTTCATAACCCCACAAAGAGAAACATACAGTGCTTTTTCTGTGTTTTATTTGTGTGTGTGTGTGTGTGTGTGTAACAAATCCAATCGTGGCCTGCTGGCGTGGCATTGAACAGGGTGCCCTCCCCCAAAAGTAACAAAGAGAACTCTCGTCAAAGCTATCGGATGTGTTAAAAAAATACAAAAGTTATTTTCTCCTTTTGATTGCTATTTACTTGTGACAACATATGTTAAAAATATTACTTCTGTCTTTGAGAAGAGATCATTCTCTTCATAGAATATGGAAAAATAAACTCTACCAAACCCACAGTTCACGTTCCCCACTACGGCCCGGGGCTTTGGCTTTCGCATCTCTGGAAATCATCACCAGTGTCAATGGAATACTACATTTTCCAGGCGGCAAACGCTTTTCATGGCACCATCCAGTGCTGCCAACGAGAGAATGGAAGTGGCAAGGCTCACGTGACATCTTGAAAGGAGAGGATTAGGAAGTAGGGTGGTTTATTTGCTGACAAAGTGAAAGGTAACGGGGTGGTTTCAGGCCCTCCTAACAAGCTGTGGGGTGTCCCCCTCATCTCCTCTGACCACTGCCAGCACTGAGCTTGCGTGGTGGGTTGTACATGGGATGGTAGGGAGCCATTAAGGTGCCATTGCTAGGAGGACTCAGCTTCCGCACCCAGGATCATCATAAAACACTGAGCTGGATGAATGGGAGAAGACAAGGATACATAAAAACAGTAAAATGTTTATTTTCTTAGAAAAAAAAGTGGGCAAGAGGGATTCAAAATGATTGTGATCACACTTCCGTCTGCATCTGAGCAAAACTGAAGTTGCAAGCTTGATCTTTGATTAAGAGACCCAGGAAATGAAACCACCTGCTGCTCGCTCCTATGTCACTTCCAGGAGTCATGTCACGACATGCTTGGAATTGATAATAGCGTCTCTACTTCTTCTTAGCAGAGAAACTAGGCTTGCCATGCAACCATCCCATCTCCAAAGCGCAACACTGCCTGTGAGAAGCAAGGCTCTGGACTGCTGGGGGAGGCAGGGAGGAGGGAGGGGGAAGGAGGCGCTTGTCTTAGAAGCGGAACCAGTCTAGAACAGAAGTTGGATATCTGAGTTCACCACTACCTCATCTTTTAGAAAATAGGTTGGAGAGCATCTGTAAAACCAACAGTATCTTTAAGGTGAAATTGCAGAATTTTGCTGCAGACCTGGACACTGAGAGAAGTGAAAAGTTGCAACAAGTTTTAACTAGCAGCAACAAAGAAAGTTCGATAACAGTTTTTGTTTGTTTTTAGCAATATTCCTTTGCAGGTTCATTAAGAAACACTGTAATTTAATGGGGCATACGATATGGAACAATCTTCTTTTGCTATAGTGCTGTTCGCTGAAGAGAACCAACCTTTGCAAAGATTTCAACTGGGGTGGAACCTATTTACACAGTAGTAGCTCCCGGTTTGACTGGTAGGATTGGTGCTATGTGATATCTTCTTCTTCCGAACAATAATCTCGACCCTTGAGAGGAAAAGAAAAGAATAAGATGTGAATGAGAAATTCAAAGCAGAGCTTGAGATAGTTACCTGCAATCCATCTTCTCAGTTTATGTCTCCCTGCAATGAAACCCAGGCTCCATCAGTGACTGCTGGGCATCAGGTATGTAAGTCATAAATACACACTGACCAGCTTGTAAACTGTATATACATCGTCGCTTCAAAGTTTTACCAAGCTTCTAATAAGCGTTTGTTTTGTATTGGTAGGGCTTCCCTGATAGCTCAGTTGGTAAAGAATCCACCTGCAATGCAGGAGACCCTGGTTCAATTCCTGGGTTGGGAAGATCCTCTGGAGAAGGGATAGGATACCCACTCCAGTATTCTTAGGCTTCTGTTGTGGCTCAGCTGGTAAAGAATCTGCCTGCAATGTGGGAGACCTGGGTTTGATTCCTGAGTTGGGAAGACCCCCTGGAGAAGGGATAGGATACCCACTCCAGTATTCTGGCCGGAGGATTCTGTGGATTGTATAGTGCATGGGGTTGCAAAGAATTGGACATGACTGAGCCACTTTCACTTTCATTCACTTCACTTTGTATTGGTAAGGATTTATATTATTCTAGGCACAGACAAGACTCAGCCTTTCACCACATAATCACCAAATGGATGATCCATTCAGGAGACCAGTTTGTCATGAACAGGAGAAAACACAGAGAACAGTGAACAAGACCCTTTCTCCTAGAGCAAGGGCTGCTAGCATTCCACAGCTGCATCTCCAAGCCCAGAGCTTATACAAAACAGGTCACTTGAAAGCTTAAGAACGACATCCAGTTGCTGCTTTTGAACATGTATCGTCCTCTCTCCAGCAGGGTATATACTCTATGAAGGCACAGTTAGGTCTGGGATTTAAGTTCCACATGTCCCGTCACTGACTGTCTTGGTCAAAGCACACAGCTCTGTGATCTGTAATCCCTCGCAGAGCATGGGAACAAGTCTCTGCCCTGCCTGTCTCACAGTGTCACAGATAAGGGTTTTGAATAAAGTCACGTATCCATACTATTTATATCTTTGACCACTTCCTTTCTTTCTTTAAGAAAAAAAAAAAAAAGAGGAATGTATTGGAAAGATACAAGGGTATCCGAAGAACAAGCGGCTCAGTAACCGAGGTTGGGAAGAGTACGTGTAGGATGCCAGGGGCCTTGCCTCCTGAGAGAGGCTATTAATGTGACTGAGTTCCAGTTACTTCCAGTCTGTGTCTGTTTGTTGTTTCTGATTTCCTGGAGTGACAATCACACTGATTCAACAGGACTTAGCCCCTGACCCCTGGATCATAGAGGTGTGAACAGTGAACATCCCGTGATGCTCAAGTTTGCTGAGTACATGCTGGGTACCATGTTTAGCACTTTTCAAGTACTATTGTGGGGGCTTATTCTGCCACCCACAGCCCTAGGTGTCATGCACTGTCCCATCTCCCATTTCTCAGATGAGAAAAGCAAAGCCCAGCGAGTCCCATAAGTTTTCTAAAGTCATAAGCTTTTACGCAACACCCAGTCTTTGGCAGGTCATGCACACATCTGTAACTTTCTTATAGGTGGCATTTGGGGTTTGGTCTCTGCAAACATCCTGTGCTAATATCTTAGGCTTTTGTATGAGTGACCATAGGACACGTCTTCTTCTCCACAGAAGTGGGAGCCATGTCCTGACTGTCTAAAGCGCTTCTCATCCAAGCCTCCCCATGACCTAGACAAGGATGGGAGAAACGTGTGGGGAGGGGCTTGACCATGGCTAGGGGCAGGGGCAAAAACAACTGGCTTAGCAGCAGTGGGGAGAGATGGAGCTCTTTAATGAAATTAAATTACTATTATTATTTTGGCTGTACTGTGTGGTATGTATGATCTTAGTTCCCTAACTAAGGATCAAACCCACGCCCCCTGCATTGGGAACTCAGAATCTTAACCACTGGACCACCAGGGAAGTCCCAACCTCTTTCTTTTTAAATACACACTACATTTTTCAATTTGTGGGGGAAACAAGTTTCTTTAAAAATGAAACTTTCTAAATACCTACAAAAAATAAAATTTTCTAAATTTTTAAAAAAATTAGAAAATTTTCTAAATTTTCTAAATACTTATTTCTAAATAAGTCTAAATAAATAGGCTTATTCCTAAACATCTAAAACATAAAGAAAATAATAAGTTTGCATACAACTATTTCTCAAATGCATGGTTTGTTTCTTTGTCACGATATCTGTTTAGGAAGTAGCTCACATTCTCTTAATATTGCAGCAGCCTCATACTGCACAGCTGTACCACTGGGTGGGTGGTCATCCTGGCTTTGTAACATTAACTCTGGGTACGTTATCTCCCTGCGTCTCACTTTCCTCATTTGTAAAACAAAGATAACAATGGTACCAACTTCACCTGGCTGCTAAAGATTAAATGAGTTAATAATAGAGTGATTCGGTCCTGCCTGGCACATAACTTTATACATGTTGTATGTGTCACACACAAATACACGTGTGTTTAAGTAAAATGTTGCCACATGATGAAGTCTTAGGGCCTGTGAAAGCATGAGGGTGGCCTGTCCCCATGCTAACCGGCTTGTTCTCGTTGGATGAGTCACCACTGAGCAGACTTCTGGTTTCTTCCATCACACTACCAATTCTCACCCTTGCTCCTGGCAGAGCTTTTGAACCTGGTGTCATCTCTAGGCTTGCTCTACTTGTTGTATGAAAATGTCTCCTGGGCAGGGTGACCAATCCTGACAAAAGAAGCGTGCACTCAGCAGTCTTCTTCCTGACCCCTCCCTGGTGATGCTGCCCAGCAGATGCCAGCTGTTGTTGGCCTCGACCACCCCGGAGACACTCCCTGACCCACACGATGGGGAGCTAGGGGTCCTCATGGACCCGGAGCGTGGGGGGTTTAGTCTCCATTGTGGGAAATGGGACACACCCACAGCTACCAGAAACAACTCACCGGGCGCAGAGAACAGACCTGTGGGTGGGTGCTGGGTGGGTGGAGGGGAACATGGACTCGCGGAGTCTCCATGGAGGTTTCGTGAGGGAAGGAAAGATGACTCTCCCCACGTGTGTGTGGACACGCACACTGTTATGTGACATTGGACACATCGCTGGGCCTTGACACCCTGGGGATAATCATGGTCTCTGTCTCACTGGGCTGTGATCAGGATCAAAGGGGAAAAATATAGTATCTAGCAGGTGGTCAATAACTATCAGCTGCTTCTGTTATTACTACTGTTGCTGCGGAACCCCGTGTTTGTTCAGGCCATGGCAAGAGATTAGTGACCACCTTCCCTGTGGCTGAGGGGTGTGAACTGTCATCACAAATGGTAATCTGCCAGGTGTCAGGGAACCTTTCCTCCCACCTCAGCCTTGCACCCTAGATGGACCCGAACTCCATGCGCTCCAATAAAGCTTCTATGGCAGACACCTAGGTCCGTTCCCTTCTTACGAAGCCTCAATCAGAGCAAAGGCCCAGCTGGCCAATGTGGGGTTCAGAGGGCACCTCATCCACAAGGAAGGACTTGGATGCAATGATAGACAGACAGACAGACAGAACACACACACACACATGAACTAGTGTACTCAATGATAAAGCAGTCTCCAGCTCTGTAAATGAGTTACAGGGTTATGCAGAGGGAGTGTTTCAAGCCCTCCAAGAATACTGTTACCATAAGAAAGTGCCCTCTTTTAAGGGGTAGAGGGAAAAAAGGATTATTATGACATTACATGAAATCATGTATGTGAAATTTTGAAAATTGTAAAGCATTTTAGAATTTAAAGAATCTATCATTCTATGCAAAGAAGAATGTGCCCCGCTTTGAGGGATAAATCTCTGTAAACCTTGTGTGTCAACCCCGAGCAGCAACTTTCATGTTCCTAGCATTTGCTCCTCTGAAATTATTATTATGACTGTGAGAAGGAGAAAGAAAATGGCGTCGGCTGCTTTGCAGACACTATTTCAGCGCTGATTCACACCTTGCAAAGTAGGTAGGAGTCCTGCACGCTGTTACTTGTGGGGAAATTTCAGCAAAGCCCAGAATCCTTGCCTCTTTTGTTAATGACTGTAGTGAGCGGATGACTCAATTAAATTCAAATCAGTTTTATTTTTGTTATCTTCACCTGTCAGCAGTTCTGAGAACCAATTATTTTATGAATAGAAAACTTGGAAATCAAAAACATGGAGAGTAAGCGCTCCCATATGGCCAAGTGTCATTTTAAGGGGAACCTGAGAAAACTTACAGAGGCAGCCCCGTCTCAGCATCACATGGGACCCCACCTGCACACCGGCTCTACCAGGCAAGATAGGGAGCTTGTTACTGTAATGTGACTTCACATCTCACTTAAAGTTTTAAAGAACTGTGCTAAAAAGAGAACCTTAAAACCTTCAGCTGTTGAAGACAGGAAGCAGGAGTGAGCTGGGTGTGGGAGCTACACAGCAATTCTCTCAGCCCAAAGCATGCCCTTTCCCCTCAAAATAGAAGTCTTTGTAGAGACACTTTATGCAGCCAGAATTAGGGGCTGGTAGACACAATTCTGCCCTTGTGCAAAGCATACAGTGAAAGCTACAGAGCCAGGTCCCACGAGGCCCCCACAGTGTGAAGAATGGAAGCTCACAATGATGCTGACAAGGAGGGGTTGTTTGAAAAAGCAGAGGGGCATGTGGTGCAGATTCAAAAAAATCTTAAGGAGGTTTTGCCTACCATGGCTCAGATGGTAAAGAATCTACCTTCAGTGCAGGAGACCTAGGTTCGATCCCTGGGTCAGGAGGATCCTGTGCAGAAGGGGATGGCTACCCACTCCAGTATTCTTGCCTGCAGTATTCCATGGGCAGAGGAGCCTGGTGGGCTACAATCCACAGGGTTGCAAAGAGTCAGACACGACTGAGCAACTAACACTTTCCCTGACCACACCCTTACTCTGTGTGTTTTCCATGTCCTCTTCAATTGTCTGCATGATTTTCTTGGAAACTGGAAGTTTATGTCAACTCCTACATTTCTAAGGTTCTAGGATAAGGATTTTCTACTTGTTGAAGGGTCTAGGCTTTCAATTAGCAATATGACAGTGTAGTGAAGGAAAGGGCATTGTCATGCTGTTATATTCTGCTAGTTTAAAGAGGACCAGCTCAGAGACTGACCTCAAATAAAGGAATTATTCCTCCTAAGTGTCTACTGTACTTAGGTTAAGTAGGCAAATAGGCTAGGGCTGGCTGTCAAGTTTCCAGCGTGAGTTTATCCCAGAAGTCTCTGGGACTTTTCTATAGACGTGTGTGCATTTGGCCTAATCCGTACACACTGAGCATGTAACAGACAGCTGTGAACTGAGTATTTGCCCAGTGGGGCAGTCTAGACCGAGATGAAAGCTCCCAAGAGGAAGCAGTGAGCTTGTTTTCCCATCTGTAAAATGGGGACAGGAGGACCTAGCTTGCAGTGCTGTTGTGAGACTTAGCAGTCATTACACATAGGTGATCAGCAAAGCTTGGCACATGGGAATTAATAAATCCTAGGTGGCTCAGAGGGTAAAGTGTCTGCCTCCAATGCAGGAGACCCCGGTTCGATCCCTGGGTCGGGAAGATCCCCTGGATAAGGAAATGGCAATCCATCCAGTATTCTTGCCTGGAGAATCCCATGGACAGAGAAGCCTAGTACATTACAGTCCACGGGGTCGCAAAGAGTCGGACACGACTGAGCGACTTCACCTTCACCTTCAGCTCTTATGATGATACTGAAAAATGAGATCAGCAAATCCAACTGTTCATAAGCTATGTGAGAAATCGGGCTCACCGCTGGGCCGCCTCTCTGCATTCGGGGCCTCGCGGGCTCCCTGCCGGGCCGCCTCCCCACAGTCG
Organism: Aepyceros melampus; assembly: GCA_006408695.1. Lineage (NCBI taxonomy): Eukaryota > Metazoa > Chordata > Mammalia > Artiodactyla > Bovidae > Aepyceros > Aepyceros melampus. Next base: position 540,581 of record SJXQ01007325.1, on the reverse strand, counting down.
GGGCCTCGCGGGCTCCCCGCCAGGCCGCCTCTCTGCATTCAGGGCCTCACACAAGCGGCGCCTCAGGGCCTGGGTGCTAGTCCTTCCTTCTCCTTTCCGGCTGACTCCTCCTGCCTTCGGACCCCATCCGTTACTTTGCTTTGTTTACTGAGAGTTGCTGGGTGGTGTCCGACTCTTTGCGACCCCATGGAATTCTCCAGGCCAGAATATTGGAGTCGGTAGCCTTTCCCTTTTCCAGGGGATCTTCCCAAACCCAGGGATCAAACCCAGGTCTCCCACATTGCAGGCAGATTCTTTACCAGCTGAGCCACAAGGGAAGCCCAAGAATACTGGAGTGGGTAGCCTTTCCCTTCTCCAGGGGATCTTCCTGACCCAGGAATCAAACTGAGGTCTCCTGCATTGCAGGCAGATTCTTCACCAACTGAGCTATCAGAGAAGCCCCTGCTTTGTTTAGACCTCTGTTCAAATGTCACCTCATTGTCTTCACTGAGCTCGTAACATAAAACAGCTCTTCATACTCTGCTTCATTTTTACTTATATTACCTATCTTTACCTGACATTAGGAATAAACGAATTTGTTTCTTTACTACTGTCTTCCCCTTGAATAGAAGTATCCAGTGGCAGAAACTGTTTTCTGCATTGCTGTATCCCCAGGGCTTAGATGAGCACCAGTGACATATTAGATGCTCAATAAATATTTGTTGAATAAATGAAAGCAGGAACAGTATCTAGAGAGATCTGAGATTCAGGAGTTGGAAGACGACCTGGAGGTCTTCTCTCTGACCTCGCACCTAACATGGAACGGACCTCCAATGACCACATTGGGCAGGGAGCCTCCCCTTTTTCACTGGAATATGTCAGATACTTTCTCAAGCTGCCCATGAAAGTGTTCAAGAGCTGAGCCCAAACGCTGCCTCCCTGTAACTCCCACAGAACGGCGGACTCGGGGCCTTAGCAACGGGAGGCTGGGTCTTCCCAGACTGATCGCATCCCCTGGTCTATTACCTGCGAATAACAAGGTTTCCTCCCAGGTCTCCCTCTCCTGCACATGTGTCAGTTTTCCCTTTCTCTTAGTGCACCCATCAAAAAAGCCCACTGGCACAGAATCAGATATCCCAGTAACACAGCCTAAAATAGGTAAGAATTAAGTATTTGATAAAGGAGGTCACCAGAAGTGACAGATTCCAATAGAAACAATGTGTTAATTCTTAACAAGACAAAACAGAACATGAAACTGAACTTCTGTCAAAGCTCTTGAGAGGGAAATAATTCTCAGCCTCAAAGGCATGGACAAAGATCACAAAGAAAAACAAAAAGATGGACATATCTGATCATGTAAAAACGAACCTTTGCATATATCAAAAAAAGAATAAAATAAAAAGGCAAACCTCAGTGGGAAAACACCAGCAGCATACAATATGTAAATGACAAGTTATATGAGAAGCTCATACCAATAAAAAGTTAACCTAAGAGGATCTCAGTAAGAGGGAAGGGCAGAAAGTGGAAATCCATTCAGAACAAATTAAGTCCATAAACACACAAATAAAAGAATGGTCTGTTTCTGTCATCAAAAAATACAAAGGAAAACAATTAGATACTATTGAAAAATTATTGAGAGCGCACAATGAAATGCAACTCTATAGCCTTGTAAAATGGTATGGCTGCTTTGGAAAGTAGTTTGTAATATGTATTATGAGTCAAAAAGTTGTTCATACCCTTATTACAGCAATCATTGCTACTGTTAATTAATAGCAATGATAAAACCTAGATACATTTTTAAAAAAAATATACAGATTGTTCCCTGGGGCTGGAGGTAGGAAAGGGGACTGGCTGTAAGCAGGCAGGAGGGATCTTACTGATGTGATGGAAATGTTCTAAAATGGAGTTGTACCGATGGTCACACAGTTTAGTAAATTTACTAAAACACAAAGGGCTTCCCTGGCGGCTCAGACAGTAAAGAGTCTGCCTGCAGTTCGGGAGACCTGGGTTTGATCCCTCGGTTGCGAAGGTCCCCTGGAGGAGGCCATGGCAACCCACTCCAGTATTCTTGTCTGGAGAATCCCCATGGACAAAGAAGCCTGATGGGCTACAGTCCATGTGGTCACAGAGTCGACACGACTGAGCAACTAAGCACAGCACAGCAAGAGAAGGCTGAGGAGGAGGGAGTATGAGAGCGAAGCCTCCGCCTTCACTTAGTAGCTACTTAGTCTTACGATCATGTTCCAACATCATCAAGTAAGAGCTCTAGGGAGACTTGGTCTTTTCCCCTCTCGGTGGTCCTTCCATCCCACCACCACGCCTTATAGTAATTGTAGCCCAAATGTTTGTTTCCCTTACTACAGGGTGCAGAACAGAGCATGTCCCTTATTCATCTTTGATTTTTATCTTGCTGATAAAGTAACAGACTTCACTGGGAAGCGGCGCTTGAGGAGAGCAGCAGAGTACGGGAACCTAGGAGAGCAGCAGAGTACGGGAACCTAGGAGAACTGCACTCTCATCTTTGTCTTTTTGAACAGTTAACGGAATCCTTGTGCAGTTCAGAGAAGTCTGCTTTAACAAGGCTCATTTTTGTATGGAAGCATGCATTGTTAGGGCTTCCCTGGTAGCTCCTGTGGTAAAGAATCTGCCTGCAGAGGAGGAGACCCTGGTTTGATTCTTGGGTTGGGAAGATCCTCTGGAGGAGGGCATGGCAACCCACTCCAGTATTCTTGCCTGGAGAATCCCATGGACAGAGGAGCCTGGCGGGCTACAGTCCATGGGGTTGCAAAGAGTTGGACATGACTGTAGCAACTTGGCATAGCACAGCACGTGCGTTGCTGGCTCATCATAAAGCAGGCTACCTGACAAACGAAGAATTCCTCCTCCTCTCCCCGTACCTCTCTGAAGGACCCTGGGGACCTCTGTAGGTTTCTGGCCTGTGCATTATGCTAACTCTCTTACCTCCTGCCTGCTTTCTTTACGTGATTCATCTTCCTCCTCTCTCTTCCTAATCGTGGGTGACTGAGTTTCTGTTCCTTGACTCAGTCATCCTTCTTTGGAAGCCTTCTACCCTGCACTGGGGGATGGTCTGGCTTTCTGGGCACTAAACCCGTCTTGATTAATGAAACACAATTGCCCCAGCTGGATTGTGGTGCAGAATTTAATGGGCCATCCTGATTCTCTGTCCATCAAATACCTTTTCCCACCAACATTTTCCCATGTATCACCATCTAGCAGCAACTTTGAATCTAAGTTTCTGTGGGAATCTTGACATTTAAGCTCCGTCCTTGAACCAAGAATACAGGGCCGTGAAAGCTGCATTCCACAGCTTGAGCATCTGTGAACTACCAGCCAGAGTCCAGAACAAAGATGATGCGGAGGAGACGGGAAAAGGGTGGAAAAGTGAAACGTGGGACACCCCCAGGGGCTGCTGTTCATTCCTCCTCCTGTAGGACTGTGGGCCAGGAGCAGATGTCGCCCCCCAACAACTCCCCACCTCTTCCTTGGGGCTGCAAGTGTCAGAGCCTCTTCAACCAGGGTGTGTTTCAGCAGCATTTTCATTTACAGCCCAACAGCAATTTATAACAAGTTTTGAGGTAATGCCGAAGAAAAGCAGACATAATTAGCTGCGCTGTTCAAGTCTCCTCCCCTGGCTTATTTCATTAGAAAAATCAATCGAGGCATTAATAGCCATGCCTGTTTCTAATGAGCTTTATTCTAATTAGACTTGCACGTTATTATTTCAGTTGGAAAAAGATCTCGTTAGTAATGAATGGGAGGAGTATGACAGCCTCTGACTGCTTCTTTGACCATATATAGGAATGATTACCATGATAACAAGCACAGTGACAAGAATCCTAGTGACTGACCTTTTCATTTCCAAGAGAGAATGTATTAACTAAACAGCTTTAAAACCCCCATGAAGTATTTATTGGGCTTCCCAAGAGGCTCAGTGGTAAAGAATCCACCTGCCAATGCAGAAGACTCAGGAGACTCGGGTTTGATCCCTGGGTCAGGAAGATCCCCTGAAATGGCAACCCACTCCAGTATTCCTGTCTGGGAAATCCTAAGATCACAGGAGCCTGGTGGGTTACAGTCCACGGAGTCACGAAGAGTTGGACACGACTGAGTAACTGAGCAAGCACGTATGAAGTGTTTCTTAAACCCAGATCTTCATTCTACTGGCAAAAAGGAAGATATTTTAGAAACTGTAAGGGACCTATTTCTCAAGTTTTGTTGGATGTTGGCACTCAGATGACTTCAATGATGTTCTTCTCCCCATGAGGAGGTAAGCAAGACTGAGGACAGAGAAGAACAAGGATACAGGACTTGGGATGCCATGTCCCGGGGCCGTGTCTTAAGCCAGGGATTGGAGACCTTCTCTGCGAAGGGCCAAACAGTAAATATTCTAGGCTTTGCATTCCAAAGGGTCTCTGATGCAACTCTACTGCAGCTATAAGTATGAAGGCAGCCATAAATGCAAAAGAAGATAAAAGTAAAAGAAACAGCATGGCTGTGTTCCAATAAAACTTTATTTGTAGACACTGAAGTTGGAACTTCACGTGTTTCACATATCAGAAAACGTTATTCTGCATTTTGTCCCCCTCAACCATTTAAACACATAAAAGCCATGCTTGTCTGGTGGGCTAGATTTGGCCCATAGGCTGTCTTCTGCCCACTCTTGTCACAGAAAATACAATTATCATCAGTGGGTTCGGAGGCCCTCTTCCTAAGAGCTCAAACAGCAGATGTGATTTTCATTTTAAGAAAGATTTCTCTCCAGATGGGGCCAGACTTCTCCAAAAGGCCATTTTATAAAATTGTTCTTATTTTATAAGAAAACCATCAATCAAAATTGAAATTAAATTAAAACATTTTCTTGGAACCTATCTTCCTAATAAATCAGACCAGTTTCAAAGTTTCACTTAAATCTCTGACCATATGTGTGCCATTTTTATATAGTTTCAGTCCTATGATAAGACACAATTTAAAATTTTTTTCACTTAATATTATAACAATTTCCCCTGTTATACCTGAGTCCTCACAATGATAAAATGAAACACTATAAAAATGTGTGGTATTTTTGCAGAAGATTTCCAGGTCACTTGATGGATTTAATTCAAAGAGATGTCTTCAATTAGTCTATTCTCAGTATTCTTGCCTAGAGAATCCCAGGGATGGGAACCTGGTGGGCTGCTGTCTAAGGGGTCGCACAGAGTCAGACATGGCTGATGTGACTTAGCAACAGCAGCAGCAGCAGGTATTAAGAGTTAAGATTTCCATACCACCCCCTTGCCCCTTGCCAGGAGAATGTACTTGGTGGACTGGAGCCTCATGGGTTCCCCCTAGGATTCACTTCCTGTAGGACATGAAGCCTCATACGTCTCCTTTAAGACTCACTTCCTTCAGGACAATGGCTTTAGCAAGTCTGGGATTTCAACCCATATGCCTTAAATTTTTATTTTATTTATTTGACTGTACTGGGTCTTAGCTGCAGCACCTGGGGTCTTCTATCTCCATTGAGGCATGCAGAATCTTTAGCTGTGGCATGGTTCCTGACCAGGGATAGAACCTCCCTGCATTGGGAGCAGAGCCTTAGCCATTGGGTCCCGATATATCTCTTGAAAAAGATGTGCCTTCCAGACAAACTTTAGAGCTCTTTGTTCTGAAAAAACTGCTCATACCCTAGAATTTGTTTTGAACATGGCTAGAGGTTTGGGGAGCTAAGCACACACCTCCTTTCCTTACAGTTTTTAACTGAGAGCAGTTGGTCAATGAGAATCAGAGTTCTTGCTGGATTAGAGAACCCAGCAACCTCTCCTTATCCCCTCGCCTAGCTCCCATCCCTCACTGAGGCCTAATGGATGGTGACTGGCCCACCCAGTCACAGATGGAGAGAGTGGAGATGTTGGGTTTGACCCTCTTCCTGCTCCATGGGCTAGCCAACTAGAGACAAGAGAGTGTGACAAGCTGGTTCCTTTCCTTCCTCCCTACACAGAGGGGTGAGGAAAGGCATAGGAAGAGGACTGCAGCTATGGATGGGAGGTCCCTGCCCGCAGAAGGCACAGGGCAGTGAACGAGCCAGATATGAGGGAGAGAAGGCCCGGAGCGCAGTGAGGAGTGGATGTCCTGGGCCCATGGCTGGGGAGAACATGTTCTAACCTTCTGCTAGGCCTTCTGCTAGGTTTGAGGGAAACAAACACGAATGAGGTCCAGTGTTCATCCTTAGTGTACCATCTATGTAATGCTTTGAGTCCTTTTCTAGATTCTTAAGTAAAACATCAGAAAGGTTGGCACTCTCCTCTCTCTGTCCCCGAGTGTTCTCTGCATGGCTAAAGCAATGTCCCCTGGCTGCTAAAGGCGAAGAGTGGAAAAGCCATGGGGAGGAAGGGAAGCAGACAGCCAAGGAAGAGGATGGGAAGGAGAAGCCAAAAGGGAACAAGGCAAGAAAATGACTCAAGCCTGCGTCACTATCTCCCTGCTGAGTGGCTTCTCGGGTGGTCTTCCCTTGCACGTCCAGCAAAATGGCACCATTCACCAGCTGTGTCCCACGTTGCCGCTGAGTTCAGAGCACCATCAGCCTCACCTCATTCATAAAAAAGCATCGTTTTTGTCTGCATTCTTCTACTCCCTTGTTCTGGAACCTGCACTCTTCTCTCCTTTGCTACTCCCTCAGATACCAGGCTGGTAGAACCTCGAGAATTCTCTGAAAATCAAGCCCTCCAGAAAAAAAGAAAGGGAGCGGAGACTGGTTGTGCCATATTTCTTCTAGGCTTGCCGCCCGCTTTATTTTCCTTGGCCGCGTCCCCCATGACTAGTAGCTACCTGGGATGCTGGGGAACGTGGGGGTCCTCAAAGCCCACGGTGTGCATAGACATCACCAGTGGTTTCTGCGCCATGTTACCATCGTGACTAGGCGGGTGGTGCGGTGGTAGAGAACCTGCTGCCATTGCAGGAGATGTAAGAGACGCAGGTTCGATCCCTGGGTGGGAAAGATCCCCTGGAGGAGGAAATGGCAACCCACTTGAGAGCTCTTGCCTGGAGAATCCCATGGACAGAGGAGCCTGGCGGGCTATAGTCCATGGGGTCGCAAAGAGTCAGACACGACTGAAGTGACAGCATGCAGGCACGTACGTGGTACATTTCAACTAGAATTCAAGTAAGAAGTTACCTGCATAAAGCTATGCAGTAGGGAGAGAAACAAACAGGGCTGAGTCACGTCCTTACTGTTGTAGTTACAGCTTTAATTTGGCCGATGAATGAGGCAAGATGCATACAGGGCAGAGAGTAGGCGAGGTGGGGCACGAAGGGAAAGGAGACATAGGAATGGTTTAGTAATTAGCAAAAGCAGGGCCCTGTTGTGTTCCCTGTGGAGCAAGGAACTGTTTACTGCAACGATATCGATAGCCCAGCCCACTTCCAAAATACTCAGGCTGCCAAGAGCATCTCTTCGCCAGTGCTGAAGGTCCGGGTTGTTACCAAAATTGGCAAGCTGGGTGGGAGGGACAGCTATGACTTCATCTGTACACATGGGCCAGGCTGGGTGACACTGTGCAGGATTTGATAAAACAGTCCCATGTTTCTCATCACTGGTGGGCACTGAGGAAACCTTTAAATGTACCAGCTGAAAGTAAAACCTATCATCAGCTGCAGGTGCCAGGCATTATCTTCGATCTATAGCAGCACTGAGGTTAAACTCTCTACTACAGGAAGAGTTTATACATAGAACCCCAAATCACAGTTCATAATTACACACAAGTCAGTCTCTCCACCAGATGGAAAGCAAATACCTTTTGATCTGCGACACACTGATTCATAATGGAGTTCTGACATAATATTAAGAAAAGGAGCCCTTGAAATAAATTTAGAAATGCAGACTTATCATGATCTTTCTCACCAACTCGTTCTGGGGCCAAGGAACTCAGGCCATTTCAGGAACCCAAACATTTTTGAGAATAAATGATTTTGCAATAGATGTAGAGGTCTACAGATAAGCATCTTTAAAAATCAGCTGATTTAAAATCCGCACGCTGCTCTTTCTCAGACATTTCCTCAAAATGTCACGTTGAATAATTCTGGTCAACAGAGGCAGAGTCTTAAAATTGTGCAGGAATATGTGAAGTACAGGGGCACGCTGCTGGCTCACGCCTGGGCGGGGGTGGTGAAGTACTATGAGCTATTTTCAAAGAGGAGAAGGGAGATGAGAAAGGAAGCAGACAGGGTTGTGTTGGAGTTAATCTGTGCTTGGTTTCCTAACTTTCTTCTAAGTCAGAGATACACATGAATAAGACGAGATGCTGATGAGACTCATGGGTGCTCATGGGTGTCACTGGGCCCTGGATCTGAGCAAAGCATACCAGTGAAATGCACAGGTTCTTTGCCCGGGGACCAAGGACAGTCTGCAGGGAGATAGAAACTCTAAAGTTTTACTTCAGAACGTTGTGTATATGATAGCTTGTGCCTTTGTATAGGAAGTGTTTTTATAACTTTAACAAAATTCCCAAAAGACGTCCATGATGCAATGCTTAAGATGCTTTGCATGAGGAAAATAACGAGATGCAAATAGCTCTGTGCCGAGATATTCTTTATTTAATATTCAGGGTTCTCTTTCAGAAGGCAAAAGATTTCCCAGCCATTGGCTGCTGTTCTTAAATCTTCCTAAAGCAAAATACAAATCCCTGTATTTGCCTGGAGAAGATATTCTTAAGGCAGATACTTTAAAAAATGTATTTACTTTTTCTTCTTCTTACAAGTAAATTTAAATGTATTTTAGAAAGCGTATATTAAAATCTGATGTGATCTGTCTTTGGTAGCATATTCAAAAACTCCTCCACAGGGCCATGTTTTAATAATCTAGATCTCTTCTTTCTCCTCTGATTATACTGAAAGACAAGTTTAAAATCATTATCTTCCTCTGCAGTGAACCGTCATTTTCTTTAAGATGCAATACTAGGCAAATGTCATCCCTTTACTAAGATTCAGGAGCCTGCGAATTGTCAGGCACAACTACAGATTGTCACAGAAAAACAGGTAAGTCCTTGTAAAAAAATAATGAGGTAAAGATAAATGAGGTGCTCTCATTGTTTCACAGGATTTTTACTTTCCAAAAGGAAAAGGAAATGTAGATTGGAGGTTATAATGTTCTTGTGAACTCTCATTGGAAAGGCAATGGCATCCCACTCCAGTACTCTTGCCTGGAAGATCCCATGGACGGAGGAGCCTGGTAGGCTGCAGTCCATGGGGTTGCGAAGAGTCAGACGCGACTGAGCGACTTCACTTTCACTTTTCACTGTCATGCACTGGAGAAGGAAATGGCATCCCACTCCAGTGTTCTTGTCTGGAGAATCCCAGGGACAGGGGAGCCTGGTGGGCTGCCATCTCTGGGGTTGCACAGAGTCGGACACGACTGAAGCGACTTCGCAGCAGCAGAACTCTCATTGCTCTCCTGATAAAAATCTCTCCCATGGTCATCTTCAAATGCAGCGCAGTGCCTTTGCTTTCCTCATGCCAGCAGAGTGAAATGGTGTCAAGTGGCCAAAGATGTCCCAACTGCCTGGTTCACAGACCTCGCACTTGACTCCTGAAACGTTTGCATTTAATAAAGGAGCACTTGACTCATGGTGATAATGGAGGTGGGGGTGCTGGATGAAGGACTCCTCCATGCTTAAAATAATTACCTTTTCAAAGACGTTTGCTTTTAGAACTCAGCTCCTCAAGGCAAGGGACTGTTTCCTACTTATTTTGTATCCCCCATTTCCTGTTTTTCTATCCTGAGTCATCGCATAATGCCTGGTACTCATAAGTGCTAAATAATTAATTCATTTTTGCTACTTGCTTTTCTTTGCCACCAATAACTTCTTACAACACTGCTTGCCCAGTTGTGGTACAAAAGTAAACTGCAGCTCAGCACCATGATTCTTTCTGAAGTTGTGTGTGTGTGTGTGTGTGTGTATGCACGCGCGCGCGCATGTGCACGCGTGCTCAGTTGTGTCCACTCTTTGCGACCCCATGTAGCCTGCCAGGGTCCTTGTCCACGGGATTTTCCAGGCAAGAATAGTAGAGTGGGTTGCCGTTTCCTCCTCCAGGGGTCTGCCTGATCCACGTATCTTGCATCTCCTGCATTGGCAGGTGGATTCTTTACCACTATGCCACTCGGGAAGTAGAGTCATCCATACTAAATTTCACAATAAGTATCATCTTTGTTTCCTTATATCAATGGTACTTTTGCATATACCTAGAGGAAACAGAGCAGAGATTTCTTTTGGTATGGAGACGGGAGCTGAAAGGTATGCCCTGGAGACAGTCAATAAATACAAAGGATGAATCAAGGAGGAGCAGGTTTAAATCACTACAGATTCACTCAGCTTTGCTTCTTAACAATTTAAGGAAGAAAAAAGGAATCCAGAGAAAAATTAAATCTCAGAAATCAAGCCCTTTCAGAATGAGTCCAATTTTCAGCATGAAGCTCTGAGCTTAATTTTTTAAGCCAACCCTATAAAACAAACAAAGGTAGTGCTAGTGGAGATGATGGAATTCCAGCTGAACTATTTAAAATACTAAAAGATGATGTGGTTAAAGTGATGCACTCAATATGTCAGCAAATTTGGAAAACTCAGCAGGAACCACAGGACTGGAAAAGGTCAGTTTTGATTCCAATCTCAAAGAAGGGCAATGCCAAAGAATGTTCAAACTACTGGACAATTGCACTCATTTCCCATGCTAGTAAGGTTATGCTTAAAATCCTTCAAGCTAGGCTTCAATAGTATGTGAACTGAGAACTCCCAGATATACAAGCTGGATTTAGAAAAGGCAAAGGAACCAAAGATCAAACTGCCAACATTTATTGGATCATAGAGAAACCAAGGGAATTCCAGAAAAACATTTACTTCTGCTTCATTGACTACACTAAAATCTTTGACTATGTAGACCACAACAAACTGTGGAAAATTCTTAAAGTGATGGGAATACTAGACCATCTTACCTGTCTCCTGAGAAACCTGTATGTGCGTCAAGAAGAACAGTTAGAACTGGACATGGAACAACTGACTGGTTCAAAACTGGGAAAGGAGTACCTCAAGGTGGTATATTGTTACTCTGTTTATTTAACTTCTATGCAGAATACATCGTGTGAAATGCTGGGCTGGATGAATCACAAGCTGGAATCAAGATTGCTGGGAGAAATATCAACAACCTCAGATATGAAGATGACACCACTCTAATGGCAGAAAGTGAAGAGGAACTGAAGAGCATCTTGATGAGGGTGAAAGAGGTGAGTGAAAAAGCCGGCTAGAAAATCAATATTCAAAAAACTAAGATCATGGCACCTGGTCCCATCACTTCTGGGCAAATAAATTTGGAAAAAATGGAAGCAATGACAAGTTTTAACTTCTTGGGCTCCAAAATCACTGCGGATGGTGACTGTAGACTTGAAATTAAAAGACGCTTGCTCCTTGGAAGAAAAGCCATGGCAAACCTAGATAATGTATTAAAAAGCAGAGACATTACTTTGCTGACAAAGGTCCATCTAGTCAAAGCTATGGTTTTTCCAGTGGTCATGTATGGATGTGAGAGCTGTACCATAAAGAAGACTGAGTGTGGAAGAATTGATGCTTTTGAACTGTGGTGTTGGAAAAGACTCTTTAGAGTCCCTTGGACTGCAAGGAGATCAAACCAGTCAATCCTAAAGGAAATCAACCCTGAATATTTATTAGAAGGACCATGGCTACAGCTGAAGCTCCAATGCTTTGGCCATCTGATGAGATGAGCTGATTTACTGGAAAAGAGCCTGATGCTGGGAAAGATTCAAGACAAAAGGAGAAGAGAGTGACAGAGGATGAGATGGTTGGACGGCATCACTGACTCAATGGACATGCTGCTGTTGGTAAGTCACTTCAGTCATGTCCGACTCTGTGCGACCCCAGAGACGGCAGCCCACCAGGCTCCCCCATCCCTGGGATTCTCCAGGCAAGAACACTGGATTGGGTTGCCATTTCCTTCTCCAGTGCATGAAAGTGAAAGGTGAAAGTGAAGTCACTCAGCGTGTCCGACTCTTCGCGACCCCATGGACTGCAGCCTACCAGGCTTCTCCGTCCATAGGACTTTCCAGGCAAGAGTACCGGAGTGAGGTGCCATTGCCTTCTCCCAGAGGACATGAGTCTGAGCAAATGCCGGGAGATAGAGAAGGACAGGGAAGCGGAAATTCATGGGGTTGCAAAGAACTGATTACAACTTAGCAACTGAACAACGGCAACATGAAACCTGAAGAACAGTTTTGAATTGCATGTATGGTTGTCCACATGCTAGTTGGAGCAAAGAAACATTCAGCAATGGTGAAAAGTCAGCAAAACAGTTCACAAGAATGCAACTTCCAATTTTGGTTATATAAACTATTGTGAAGATTATATTAAGGCAAACATATACATTATGATGAAAAACTTTAATTTGAGGGAGGCTTAATGTTTAGATGATACAAAGGATAGCATATTCACAAAATTCAGAAGGATGAACTTTAGGTAAGCGAGGAGAAACAGGAAAGTTTGGCTCAGAGTTGATAGAAAACTCCCTTAGAATCCTGTAACTGGGCAGTTATCACAGATTATATAACCACTCCTTTTTGGAATATGAATGTGTTCAATATATAGTGGGAACACAGTTTATGCTGAATCTACAAATGCTCCTTTGTCCAAGGAAAGTTACACCAAACAAATGATCAAGTTATAAACTTCGCTTTTGTTGCACTAAACACATGATTGTCTACCCCTTAGATGCAAAGTAAGACAGGAAATTGAATTCCAGATGAGAACAATGAATTTCAGTTTTGAGTAACAAGAGGTAGAATATCAATTATGGAGACACACTGGAAAGAGATTAGATCATTTTCAACACTTTGTCAGGGTTTGTAAATGTTGCTTAAAAAGATAACTTACAATTCAGGTTTCAATTTTTGCAGGTTACCTCTAACTAATAAGCATATATTTTTATTGCCAAAATGTTAGTGCAGGAGAAATAATCCAAACAGAGAAAAAAAATCTTCACCATTAGAGTGGGAACAAAATATTTCTTTTAGGTTTCTCTTTACCGAAAACAAAATGTTATCGGCAAGTTAGTCAGCTTTTGAATCAATATGTGAAAATTGTTAATTATTCTTAGGTGATGTTTTCAATCTAAAAAGTCATGCATAAGCTAAAATTTCACTGAAAGTAAAAAAGAAAAATATATACTCAAATGAGTATGTGAGCACAGCCAATGAAAACTATAGATTAAATTATTATTTTAATTCATTACCCATTTCTATTTTTTACATTGGTAATATATGCTGGTCTTTTAATGGTGCATTAGAAAATTTTATAATGATTCTTTTGGGGCAGGAGTCTACCTGAGAGTGGAGTCTGCTACTGAAATACAGATGAATTTAAGACCTTCTTCACTCTCTTCCACTGACTGATATATACATAATCTAGGAATTCATGAAGAAATACTCAAGGACTACAAACCATAAAAAAGAAATAAAAATTAAAATGGAAAACATTTCAAAAGTAAACTTGGTCTGTGATGCCTTAACCATAGTTGGGATATGTTCTGAATTTAGAATTTAACTCTTCTTTAGAATAAGGCTTTCAAATTACAGTTCTCAGATGTATGACTTTAGCATTTAAAATTCACTCCCTGCAGTGATAAATTGAAATTCTATGAGCATGCAAACCTTTAATGATTAACACATTCTACTCTTCATTCAATTGATTTGGATATGGCACTCTGAGAGCGTAAATATGGGTTAAATTTCCACATGGATCAACTCTGAATCTTCCCGTCATTATAAAATCCAAACCCGTATGGAGAAGTGACTTGGAAGTTCTGCTTTGGAGTCAGACAGACATGGGCTGGAATTCTAACTCTACTGCTACTAGCTTTGCAAACCTGGCTAAGTTATACTCAGGCATTCTAAGCCTCAGTTTCTTTGTCTGTAAAATGCACATGTTACTTGTCTCATGGCCAGCTCCCTCAAGCAGGTATTGACTGCAACATGTTTGTGACATTTGTAAAGAAGTCAGAGAAGCACTGGGCATGTAGTAAGCAGGCACTAGGACCTCCTTGCCTGCAACCTGAGAACGGAGCAGGGGTCGGGGTGGACAATACACAATGATAGCAACACTGTTTAGGCAAAGGTTCTCACCAGTCTCACTCTGAGTTTCCACGCTTCAGTGAAAGATCAGCGGTAGCCCAGGATCCTGGGAAGCTCAGTCATACATTAACCCTTCTCACAGCCACCTTCCGAGTTGTGTGTGTGGGGTGACTGCTGTTAATTCTAACCACCTCCTTGCAAGAACAGCGTTGTACCACAGACACCAGAACGTTGTTACTCTCAACTCATGAGGCAACATTCCCCTTGAAATATGCAGTTACTTCACTTCTTACCTTTTCAATTTTTTCATCCAGCATTCTGAAGAATTCTTGTTGGCTTTCAGAGATGTGCATGCTGAAAAACAAAGAGCAGTTAAGTGCATATTTTCAGTGTTTCCCAGTTCCCTCAGGTGAAAAATGCCGAGCATCTAAACTTTGGGGCAGTCATTTATTTTTTGCAGACTTTTCCACTGAAGTGGTCTGAAGTCATACTAAGGCTAAATGTTATGAGAGTAATCCTACAAATGTGTTTCATAATAGCCTATCAGTTTCTACAACTTAAGGAACACAATTTCCTTTCAGCGTACATATTATTTATGTTTGTGTTACTGGGAGGGGTGTGCCCACTTTTTTTTCCTTTGGATACACATCTATAATTAAAACAAAAAGCACAGGTAAGCAGCACATGGCACATTTCAATGCTGTGTGTAAGTATAACAAGAAAATATATCCTGGGATTTCGTTGGCAGTCCAGTGGTTAAGAATCCTCCTTCCAATGCAGGGGATGTGGGTTTGATCCCTGGGTTTGATCACATGCCATGGGATCTTAGCACTAAGTCTGTGCTCCACAAGGAAGAGCCCACATGCCACAACTAAGACCCAGTGCAGCCAAAAATAAATATTTTTTAAAAGATTCTTTAAAAAACATATCCTAATTATGATATTAAAATGTGTATTTTACAAAGGTGTGAGCACAGTATTCACTGACTGTATGGCTGTGTGCTGGCTGCAGATGAATCAAGAACTTGACCTTGTTCCTAAACATCTTTGATACTGGTGACAGCAAACGTGCCTTTTTGGAACTGAAATTCCACTGTAATGTGGAGTAAGTGGGGAGGCATGTCTGAGCAGCCCTTGCCCTGATTCCCTATTATTTGCTATTTAACAGTATCCTCAGCAAGATGGGTGTGGTTGGTGGGGGCAAAACTGAGAAGGTAAGGAGAGCAGAGAAGATCACGGATGGGAGGGGAAGGACTTGGGGGCAATGTGGTCTTAATGACAGTAGTTTCAACCTGGCAAAGAGTTGTGGGTGTTCCAAGGTGGTTCAGGATGCTGGGGTAAGAGGCATATGGTCCAGAATTTCTCTCACTTGACATTAGTGCCTACTGGTTTAGTGGCTGGGGGTGGGAGAAGTGGCTCTGGAAGAGCCTCTTCCGCTCTCGTCTAGGTGTGGTGGGCAACCTAACCTGACATTCCCTGCAGAGGCCATGGAGAGGGGCACGAGTGACTAGAAACCCTTCAGGCCTCCCATGACAGATAATAAGGCTTAAAGGAGGTTTCCCCTGTGTGTAAGATCTAGATTTAAAATAACATCAGCTCTGATATAAAAGAAAAAGAATGGACATATCTGATATCAGCATCAACTTTCACAGTTTTAAGGCACTTTCATGTATATAATCCAATTTTTGCCATCCTTTCCAATAGTCACGTATGGATGTGAGAGTTGGACCATAAAGAAGGCTGAACAGCGAAGAACTGATGCTTTTGAACTGTGGTGTTAGAGAAGATTCTTGAGAGTCCCTTGGACTGCAAGGAGATCCAACCAGTCCATCCTAAAGGAGAGCAGTCCTGGGTGTTCTTTGGAAGGACTGATGCTGAAGCTGAAGCTCCAATACTTTGGCCACCTGATGCGCAGAGCCGACTCATTAGAAAAGACTCTGATGCTGGGAAAGATGGAAGGCAGGAAGGAGAAGGGGACAATGGAGGACAAGATGTTTGGATGGCACACTGGTTCAATGGACATGAGTTTGAGCAAGCTCTGGGAGACGGTGGACAGGGAAGCCTGGCGTGC
This sequence comes from Aepyceros melampus, assembly GCA_006408695.1. NCBI lineage: Eukaryota > Metazoa > Chordata > Mammalia > Artiodactyla > Bovidae > Aepyceros > Aepyceros melampus. The sequence goes on along the minus strand of SJXQ01007325.1, from coordinate 524,410 downwards.
TGCAGTCCATGGAGCTGCAGAGAGTAGGACACGACTGAACAACAACAAATGTGATCATTCAAAGAGGGTAGACGTCCTGGTTCAGAAACGGGTCCCCTCTCACTGCATTTTACACAGTCAGGGCAGAATGTTGGATGACGACAGAGATTAAACAGTCTCCTCTCTTTCTCTGGCTGGACAGAAAAGCCATTTTGCAAAGTTGAGTTTTTCCAGATTTCTTACAGCTTTCCTTTGTTAAGGGCTAAAACATCATTCATTTGAGCCACTCTGGATGCAAGTCTTCTAAACTGTATACTCTTGAATAGCTGTCTATTTCAAACATTACTTAGCTTTCGCTTGACGACCAGCATCCACTCTCCTCACCTTAAATCACAACGCTCTTCTGTAATACTGGGATAGCCCCGGAGCCTCTAAGATGGCTAGAGCTGGCTCTCTTTAAGCAAAATGACCTTGAACTCCAGGCTTTTGTTCTCTGCCTGCTTTTGAGCTCTTCCTTTCATTTTTCCTTGTCAGAGAAGGTATCAGTCCTCTTTCCACTTTCTTCCCAGTTTCTGCTTTGACTCCATAATGGCAACCCACTCCAGTCCTCTTGCCTGGAAAATCCCATGGACAGAGAAGCCTGGTAGGCTACAGTCCGTGGGATTGCCAAGAGTTGGACACGACTGTGCAACTTCACTTTAGAAGCAGCACAGGCAAACTTGTTAGAGCTGTGTCTAAAGTTAGCATAAACAGGCTCCAAAAGAGAGCCTGGGAGGATTCTTGTTAGTGGGAAACATGAATATTCTGGTACCCATCATGGCTGCTCAGACACTTTTGGGGGCATCCTTCCTGTTCTTAGCCAAGTTTTCAGCGATGAGTTTGTTGAACAGCTCTGGGCCCCAGACAGGAAAGGCATGAAGATACTTATATATAAATCTTAGACCCAGGTTCGATCCTTAGGTTGGGAAGATCCTCTGAGAAGGGAATGGCTATTCACTCCAGTATTCTTGCCTGGAAGATCTCATGGACAGAAGAGCCTGGTAGGCTACAACCCATGGGTCACACAGTCGGACATGACTAAGTGAGCAACACATTTATGTATCTTAATATAAATGCCTGCCTGCCTGCTGAGTCACTTCAGTCGTGTCTGACTCTTTGTGACCCTACAGACTGTAGCCCACCAGTCTCCTCTGTCTTTGGGATTCTCCAGGCAAGAATTCTGGAGTGGGTTGCCATTTCCTTCTCCAGGGGATCTTCCCAACTCAGGGATGGAACCCGCATCTCTTATGTCTCCTGCATTGGTAGGTGGGTTCTTTGTCATTAGCGCCATTAGTTTCCCTAGGAAACTCCAAGATACTTCATAAAGATGGCACTATTAGGTTTTGTGTTCCCTGTGGAAATTTTTGGGTTAGAGTTTTTAGCATTTATCACCTTGGATACAACAGGAGGGTAATGAATATTTAATTAGTTAATCAAGTGGTCTCTATTTAAATTCATGCAATTCATGATCCTCATAAAGACAGCACCATTTGTTGGCATGGGTGAGGTGCAGGCCTCAGATTCCTCATTTTAAACCAGCGAACAAGTCTCTGAGGTCCTTTTGGCACTAACGTTCTGTGATTGTTATGAACTTCCATTAACTCCATTATTGGAAACATCAAAGCATGGAAACGGGGATGTTTGGTTAGTACTCAGACATATGCACACTGCACGGACAAGAGAAGAATTCTCTAGTAAAAGCGACTCTGCAAATGTGTCTGCCATCCCTGAGGAGGACACACAGGCTCAGGGGTCCTTATCACGTGCTTGAAATCAAAGGTGAAGGACCTCAGATTGTCTATACAATCTGAGCATGAAACCTCAGGGAAGTGGGGCAATCCTAACCCTCACAGCAGGAGGACACACTGCTGCTAGTACTTCATGACTTGCATTTCTTTAGTTGATTATTTTTTAAAAAATAGTAATAATAAGCACCCATGAAACCAAAACAAAGAAAACAAGCTAGGATCTTAACAACAACCTAGAGGTTACTTACTTCCCACCTATGTGTGTGTTCCTCCACCTCAAACATCATGTCCCTGCTTTCCTTTACTCCATCTCTCTATGTGCTTAAAAAGCAGAAGATTTATTTTAGATTAAAAAAATTGATTTATCTATGTGGCTGTGCCAGGTCTCAGTTGCAGCACGTGGGCTGTGACGCATGGGTTCTAGAGCACGTGCGCTCAGTAGTGCAGGACGCAGGATCTTAGTTCCCTGACTAGGGATTGAACCCGTGTCCCTTGCATTGGAAGGCAGATTCTTAACCATTGGACCCCCCAGAGAAGTCCCTATTGTGGTTGTTGTTAACTTTATAGTGTGTATCATGCTCCGTGTAATGTTTCAGAACTTACTCTTTGTTCTAGTTGCTAGAACTAGGAACTAGTTCTGCTGGGGGCATCCAGCATTGTGTATTGCTGCAGTGCATTCGTTTTAGCTGCGAATGCTCCACTGTGTGAATATAGTGTGGTTCATTTACCCAATTTCCTGTCAAAGGGCATTTTTTGGGTTGTTTCTAATTGCTAAGGCGTTCTTATCAAGTGTCAGACACTGTGATAAGCACCAGGGATACATTATTTCACTTAAGCCCCAGTCCTATAAGATAGAATTTTTCACCTCTATTTTTTTTTTTTGGAGAAAACTAAAGTTCCAAGACATTAGTTCACTGGACTGAGATTACAAAGGCAGTAAGAATGCATTCTATGTGATGCATCAAATGAAGGTGTGAGCACTACTCGCCTTCATTCTTAATAAATCTGCTGTTAGCAGGTATGGGATTGTCCTTCCACTCAAGGGGGAAACAAACTCATTTTATACAACTGCATGTGCTGTGCTTCATCACTCAGTTGTGTCCAGCTCTTTGTGACCCCATGGAGTGTAGCCCACCAGGCTCCTTTGTCCATAAGGACTTGCTAGGTAAGAATATTGGAGTGGGTTGCTATACCTTCTACCAGGGCATCTTCCCAACCCAGGGATCAAACAGCTTCCCCCATTGCAGGCGGATTTTTTACTGTCTGAGCCACCAGGGAATCCCGTACAACTGCATAATAAATAATAATTTTCGGAATCCTATGTGTCAGTATGTAGGAAAAGTAAATCTTTCTCTCAGACCTTCAGAAAGATTTCTTAGTTGAATTCTGGAAACCCAATGATCTGATTCAGTTTAACACACACAAACACGGGCATTGTGCTGTGTGAAAAATGGGATTCTCTTCATAATTTTAGTGTAAACACATGAGCCAATTTAATCAACTTCTCTGGAAGCTTTAGCACATGCCAGACTGCAAAGCATGCTATTTCAGTGTGTCACAATTAAGTAAATAAGTATTTGCTCTAAAGGAGAAAAGAAACTCTCCTTAGTTCTCCTTAATAGAGTCTTTTCTTTAGAACTCAGAGATAAGAGAAGCATTTAAAAACAGTACAGATATAACAGCTTGATGAAAAGATGATTCGATAGTGTCTTCAGATATCTGTTGTCCCCAGAGGCAGAAAAAATTAGTGTAGATAAAAGTGGTTATTAGTGAAGTTGATTAGGGAGGTTGTGATTATAGCATAACACTTACCTGAGGGTGAAAAAATTGGCTCTCCCATTACTGGGAAGAAAAATTGGCTGACATTGTAAATGATAAATGAAGTTTAAAATGTCCGGTTTTCATTGGAAGTAAGAAATTAAATCCCTGAGCTGATGGACCGCCCCCTGAAGAGTCCTAACCACCATCTCACAGTGGCCATTGCTGCAGCAATTCTACAGACACTCACCCAGGTTAAAGTGATGATGTTTTTTTTGTCTCACCTTCCCAGGAAGAATCAGAGAACACAACTCTTTCCACTTATGATGTTTATTTACATATATGTCCTCATTAAACTTATTGGGGGTGGGAGTGACTGTATCAGATTCACTCATGTGATCAGAACCCTTAGGGATTTGTTCATAGTTAGGCAGAACAGCACAAAGGAGATTTGCAGCCTTTGGGATAATAGCCTTTTTGAAGAAAGGACAGGCAGTTCAAAGTCACAGAAAGTGCATTTTATCACCAATGATAGACTTAGCTTCAGAATAATATAGAAAACTACTCATTATTCTCTAACATTTTAATTGTGCAATATTTAACACATGGAAAAGGAAACATAATGCTATTTGTACATTTTTAAATAATAATTATTAAAGGAACATGCATGTAACCACAACTTGGATTAAGAGATAGAACCTCTGGTTCCATTGTCTTCTATCCAGGAGAGAGAAGCACTATCCTGAATTTAATGCCTTTTCATTTCCTTGTTTGTCTTTATTGTTTTATCATATGTGCTTAATTGCTCACCGTGTCCGACTCTTTGCAACATCATGGACTGTAGCCCGCCAGGCTCCTCTGTCCATGGAGATTCTCCAGGCAAGAATACTGGAGTGGGTTGCCATGCCCTCCTCCAGGGGATATTCCCAGCCCAGGGATTGAACTCAGTTCTCCTGCATTGCAGGCAGATAGTTCTTTACCAGCTGAGCTACTTGTAAGAATGAGTAGCTCAGTTGACTGAGCAATATGTGTATATACATATGTTTAATATACACATATACAAGTATTTCTTAGTTTTGCCTGTTTTTGAATTTTTATATGCATGAAACTGTATATAAGCAGGTACTACTACTTACTTTACTGGCACAGTCTGACATTTCATGAGATCCCTCCATCTTGATCTATGTAGCTATAGGTCATCTATTTTCACTGATATGTAGTATTTCCATCATAAGACTATACTACATTTCTGTTAGTCATTTTATGTTTGATGGACATTTGGGTTTTATCTCAAAGGTGGTTTTTTTTTTTTTTTGGCCGTGCTGCGTGGCATGTGGGATCTTAATTTCTCCACCAGGGATCAAAGCTGTGTCTGCTGCAGTAGAAATGCAGTCTTAACCACTGGGACACCGGGAAGTCCCATCCTTTCAAGAACTTTAAGAGTTCATATAAACAGTGCTGTTATGGATATTTCAAAATATGCCTACTGGCACACCTCCATAAGAGTTTCTCTAGGGTATCACCTGAGTGGAGTCGCTAGGCAGCCAGGTATGCCCAGGTACAATTTTACTAGATAATGCAAAGTGTTTTCAAAAGTAATTGTACCAGCTTATATTCCCACCACCAGGAGTTAAGCGTGCTGGTTGTCCCACATCCTGGTAAACTTTTTCTATCTATAGACTACTGTAGTTTTGCCAATCTTGTGGTGTGACATGGTAGTTCTTCCTGACACATCAGCTATTCATTTTCCTCTTCAGTCAGTGGTTGTTTATGTCTTTAGCCTATTTTTCTGTAAGTTCTATCTGTTACTTCTTGACTCACATAGTTAATTTATATATCCTGGAAATCTAACTGGGCTTCCCTGATAGCTCAGCTGGTAAAGAATCCGTCTGCAATGCAGGAGAACCTGGTTTGATTCCTGGGTCGGGAAGATCTGCTGGAGAAGGGACAAGCTACCCACTCCAGCATTCTTGGGCTTCCCTGGTGGCTCAACCAGTAAAGAACTGGCCTGCAATGCAGGGGATCTGGGTTCAATCCCTGGGTTGGGAAGATCTCCTAGAGGACGGCATGGCAACCCACTCCAGTATTCCTGGGCTTCCCTTGCGGCACAACTGGTAAAGAATCCACTATTGCTAATTATATGTTTTATAAATATATTCCACCATTTTGTGGCCTTTTACTCTCCTATTGTATATTTTGAGAAGTAGAAGTTCTTAATTTTATCGAAGTCATAAAATTTAATCATTTTTCTTACAATTTGTATCCTTTGTGACTTACTCAAAGTTCTTCACTACCCCACGGTCATGAAGATACTTCCCGTCACTGTGAAGTGAAGCTGATGTGAAGTGTCAGCTCTGTCATATACTGTGGGTCTGCTTTGGCTCTCTATTATGTTCCATTAGACTAAATCATGTGTCTCAATTACTGAGGCCTTTTCTTAAGTCTTGGTTATCCAGCAGGCAAAATGGAGCTCACTCTAAAAACGTTTTTATCTCTCAAAACAAAATAGGCAAAGAGGAATTGGAACTTACTTTGCTCTGGGTGATGAACTAATCCTGGGATCTCTTTATTAGTTTTAAGTCTTACATTTGAACTGGCACTTTTTTCCTGAAACACATAAACACACATGGAAAAGACAAGGTAAGAATCAGCAATTGAACAGGAGCGTGAATTTTCATTACCAAAATGTGAAAGTTGTTTGGGAGCCTTTATGGCCGGTTATCTCATGCAGACAAAAGTCCTTAAAGATGTCACATAGAACAGGTAGAACTGCCAGGTATTTTAACAGGGAACACTTTCGTGAAAAGAAGAATGAACTTTTATCACAGCTATAAAATGGCTCCTTTTAGAAAATTACATGTGAGTAGTATTTGATTTCTAGGTGGAGTTGCTAAAAATAGTAAGAGAATCAAAGATCAGAAGATCCCAGTGTGAAAAAAAGCAACAGCGGTATAATCACAGTCATTGGTTGCTTGCTCAGGATAAGTAATTTTGTGCATTTTGTTTGTGAAAGACAACTGAAGTTACTGAGTTTGCACAAGGCCCTTGCAGCGACAGGGCCATGACTAAAAATAGCTAATATTTTCCACGAATGATGAATATTGAGATTGAATTCAATTAAATTAATAAAACTCAACCTAGCCTGTTTTCCAGAAGTACTTTGGCTTTTAGCCTGATCTGATCTCTTATTCCCTGTCAACCAGCCACATAGGGAAGGAATACTTTCAAATCTTAAAATGCAAATATTATCAGCAAGCACACTATCTCAGTAATACCACTGCTCTGCAGTGATATGGATGGACCTAGAGCCTGTTATACAGAGTGAAGTAAGCTAGAAAGAGAAAAGCAAATGTTGTATACACTCCCCTGTGTAAAACAGATAACCAGTGGGAAGCTGCTGTATAGCAGAGCAAGCTCAGCTGGGGGCTCTGTGATGACCTAGATGAGTGAGATGGTGGGGGTGGGAGGGAGACTCAGGAGGGAGGGGATATATATATACACACATAAGGCTGATTAACATTGTTATACAGTAGAAACACAGCATTGTAAAGCAGTTATAGTCCATAAAAAATTTTAAGGCTTTAAAATTTGTTCTCTAAATATACCTACCAAAATGAAATGTTAAACCCATTTAACAGGTGACTACATACACTCAAGCAACCTGAGGTATGGCAATAATTAAAGACCTGGGCAAGGGCAAGGAGTAAAAAGTTGTGTGGGCCAACCCCCCATTCTCACCAGAGGCAGAGTGGTGTGGGAGGGCACACAGAACAGATGGTCCTCAAATGAGCTCTTTCAAGAGTTCCTACTTCCCCTAGGACAGCAGAAGCCATGTAAGAAAAACTACATGTGAAATGTAGAATCAGAGAAGCTACAGTGACTTGCATGCTAGGCTGTTTGCTATTTACCATCAAACATGAGCATATCTGTACAATGTCAGTCCTCCAAAATACAGGGTAATTCTGTCTGTGATCCTCCAGGAGAAGAGAAAATCATTACAATCCTTCTGCAGTCTAGCTTACCCTCCCTACCTCACACTAAACTCGAACCTGTTTTCATGAACATCTGAAAAGTATAAAATATATACTATTCCCTCTGCTGATACAGTCAGAGAACAACAGATGAACTATCTGTTTTTTTACTGAGAAAGTGCGAGAACAATTAGGAAACTTGAATGCACTGCCTCCAGGAGGGTGGGACCCACAACTCTTCTTTATGGGCCTGGTTAGGAGCCTGGCACTTCATAGGAGGCATTCATCAAATACTGGTAGAACAAATGAATGATGTCAGCACATAATTAACTTTTTTAAACAGTTAGAGGTAAAAATAGCTCAACTGTAGTCTCTCTGAAGAACTGAAGATGTAGCTTCCCTCCAAATGAGTCATTTTCTCCCTAAACTTTATGTCTGCTTGGATTAAGCATAGAAAATGGATTTTTTCTGTTTGAAAAAAAATATCTATTTGATATGACAGACAGAACCTTATACTTTTTGTCTATTCATATTATTTCCTAAACTCTTTTGAACTTAAATGATGCATCATAATTTTAAGCACTGCTAAGGCAGGAAAGAGACTTCTAAGAATGAATATACTCATATCCTATTTCTATTCAGTTTATTAGACTACCCTCCATAATTATATGTCTCGCCAAATCTTCCTTAAAAATGTATTGTGCAGTTGCTAAAAGAAGAATCACCCATCAAATATAACAGAGACTTAATAAATGGGAAAGATACTTTAGGATATCAGGTACAGGCATGCCTTCCCAGGAAGTGAGAGGACCAAAGATGAGGCAGAGGCAAGGGCGAGGGGCAAAGAAGCTGAAGATTTCCCAGTTATAAATATATATATATATATCTATCTCAGTTCAGTTCAGTCACTCAGTCGTGCCCGACTCTTTGCGATCCCATGGACTGTAGCCTACCGGGCTCCTCCGTCCATGGGATTTTCCAGGCAAGAGTACTGAAGTGGGTTGCCATTTCTTTCTCATATATATATATATATAAAAATATAAAATTACATAGAGATTTCTATTTTGTATTTATAATGTATTTGTTTTCTTTTAACAAGTTACCACTCACCAAGAAATCAATAACAAATCATGGAGCATTTATTATAAGTCAGGTCCTAACTGGTTTGCATACATCAACTCATTTTGATGTTCACAAGGATACACATATTAATTCATTTGTATGCCTACACACCTCTCTGAGGTGCGTACCATTATTATCTCCATTTTATAGATGAGGAAACTGAGATACGGAGAGGTGAAGCACTTACTGGGATTCTATAACTAACAAGTAATAGCACTGGGATTTGACTCTATGCGGAATGGGCCCAGGGTTCATGCCATTAGTCACTAGGTCGGTAGTCCTCAAACTTTTTAGTATCGAGACTCCTTACCTATATTCTCCAAATTTTGATATATTTCATTATACAATAAAAAAAAATCACATTTGTTAAAATCAGCATCAATCTCACAAGAAAAATCTTGACAAAAGCTGTCAGGCTTATGGTGGTGGACACAAGTTCTCCAAACTTCTAGTTCTGGTTTAACATTTGAATTTTATAAGCAGCAACGATAACTGCCAATTGTTTTCTTTGGAGTACAGGCTCTCTTCATTCGTTTCTAAGAAAACATTTGCCAGATACCCAAGTCTGAATATCCAGTATTCTTCAGTAGAGATGGTGACTCAGAAAAATAACCACTAGTTCAGCTTGCAACTCAATCAACTGCAGAAGTGCTTTTCCTGAGATAACCATCTTATTTATTAAAAAATAAAAAGATATGCATCTAAGGCATAAGAGTTAATAAAATTAATTTCTACTGAGTCATTTCTAAAAGAAATGAAGTATGGTCATTGGTAGAGATATGGATGGACCTAGAGTCTGTCATACAGAGGGAAGTCAGTCAGCAACAGAAAAACAAACATCACATTTTAACAGACGCATGTGGAATCTGAAAAAATAGTACAAGTGAACCGATTTGCAGGGCAGGAACAGAGAGGGAAATGCATGGAATGGACATGTGGACGCAGGAGGGGAAGCGGGGTGGGATGAACTGGGTGATTAGGATTGACATACATACTCCACCACGTATAAGACAGTCAGCGGGAAGCTGCTGTATCGCACAGGGAGCTCAGCTCTGTGCTCCGTGATAACCTACAGGGGTGGCAGGAAGGGTGGCGAGAGGGAGGTTCAAGAGAGAGGGGATATATGTATACATATAGCTAATTCACTTCATTGTACAGCAGAAACTAACACAGCAGTATAAAGCAAGTATACTCCAATAAAAAATAATAATTGCACTACTATGATTACTAATAAGATGTGCCTGGATTTGTGCTAAGGCACAAGCAGGTTTGCCTATCACTGCTTTTGCCCCATCAGTGCAAATGTCAACAGAGTGAAAAAGGCAAATAGCTTCTTTATTATTAGGAAAATGACCTTGAAGACTCCCTGAGAATGTCTCAGGAACCTCCAGGGGTCTGCAGGCCACACTTGAACTATAGGGTCTTTCTATTTCTTTTGTATAGCAAAGAATTGTCGATTATTTAATTATTGTATATACTTTAAGAAAAAATATTTACCTTCCTTATTGAGATAAAATCTATATTCAATAAAATTTCCTATTATAAATGTATGATTAAATGATTTAGTGGGGGCCTCCCTGGTGGCTCATATGGTAAAGAATCTGCCTGCAATGCAGGAGACCTGGGTTCGATCCCTGTGTCAGGAAGATTCCCTGGAGAATGGAATGGCTACCCACTCCAGTATTCTTGCCTGGAGAATTCCATGGACAAAGAAGCTTGACTGGCTACAGTCCATGGGGTTGCAAAGAGTCAGACATGGCTGAGTGATTAACATTTTCACTTTAAATAATTTAGTCAGTTTTTAGAGGTGTGTAATTATCACCACAATTCAGTTTTAGAACAGTTCTATCAGCCCCCAAAGTTTCATCATACATTTATGCTCTCAGCAACTCCAGATCTACTTTCTGTCTCTACAAATTTGCTTTGTCTAGATTCATATAAAAGGAATCATATAATATATAAGCTTTTGCATCTGGCATTATCACTTAGTGTAATGCTTGAGGTTCATTTATGTTTTAGCATATCAGTATATCATTTACTTTAATTGCTAAATGATACTCCAACATATGGATATACTGTGTTTTGTTTATGCATGTAAAATTAATGAACATATGGATTGGTTCCAGTTTGTGGCTATTATAAGCAATGCTGCTATGAACATTGATACACAAGTCTTTGTGTGGACATATATTTTCATTTCTCTTGGGTGGATTTCAAGGAATGGAATTGCTAGATTATATGGTAAGTTTATATTTGACAATTTAAGATATCAGCAAACTGTTTTCCAAAATGACTGCACCATTTTCACATTTCCACTGTACATGATGGTTCTAGTTTCTCCACCTCCCCACCAACACTTGGTATTGCCTTTGGATTATAGTCATTCAAGTGGGTGTTTCATTGTGGGCTTTATTTATTTTACAAATGTGACTTATTTGGATTTGTTCTTTGTCTCTATCAGAACACCTACACCTTGCTACATTTATGGGCTTACAGACTCACTATTTGCACCAAAAGTCCGTTTTAGGGCTTCTCTGGTGGTCTAGGAGTGAAGACTCCCCTGCCAGCGCAGGAGACACTGGTTCCACTCCTGGTTCAGGAGGATCTCATACGCTTCGGAGCAACTGGGCCTGTTTCACAACTACTGAGCCTGTGTGCTGCAAACACCGAAGCCCGTGTGCCGAGACCCCATTCTCCGCAACAAGAGACACGACCGCAGTGAGAAGCCTGAGTGCTGCAGCTAGGGAGTAGCCCCCGCTTACCACACCGGTGGACGGCAATGAAGCCCCAGCACAGCCAGAAAATAAATAAATACATCTTTTAAAAAGTCCATTTTATATTTGCATTTGACTTCCACTTCGCGTTTGTTTGTTGGAGGAGAGGTTTAAAGAGAACTGCCTTTGAAAAAATAAACAAACAAACAAAACCAAGAAGGGCTGGAGGAAGGCTGAGGCTCAGAGAGTCTCAGGTGGAGCAGATCCTACAGGGAGGGCGGAGAGCATGCCACCTCGGGGGTGCTCCAGGAATAGGAGCAGAGAGTTAAACTGGGAGATGACGGAAGAGGTAACTGAGACTTTACCTCCTGTGGCAAGAAAAAAACCATTTTAATGGCATTTGACATTCATAAACTAAGTACCTAAAATAAACTGGGACCAAGTGGGGTTAAGATGAAGCCATTAAAGGGGCCCTCAGCAGGCAAGTTGCTCAGTCCTATCCCGCTCTTTGTGATGTCAGGGACTGTAGCCCACCAGGCTCCTCCATCCATGGAATTTTCTAGGCAAGAGTACTGGAGTGGGTTGCCATTTCCTTCTCCAGGGGAATCTTCCTGACCCAGGGATCAAACCCGGGTCTCCCACATTGTGGGCAGACGCTTTACTGTCTGAGCCACCAGGGAATCCCTTTCTTTTCTTTCTTTGCTTTCAGCAGGCAGTTGGTAGAGCTGTGTTTTTATGGTCTATCGATACTGGTATCAGAATCATCTGGGATGCTTGTGAAAATCCAGATTGCCAGGGCCTATGTCCTACCTCCTGAGTGGGCCTCTCTGGGATTGGACCCAGGAATTTGCATTTTAAACAAGAATCTAGATGACTGTTAGCTCAAAAAAGTTGGAGGACTTGTATTCCAGAGAAAAGAAACTTCTGTGCTCAGAATTCCCCCTCTTGGCCTTCCACAGAGCAGTTTTCAAACTGGGCCTTGGGTTTCTGCAGGGTTGCCTCAGGGGTCAATAGCAAGGCCTCCCTGAGCAGCAATCCTTGAACTCTACATTCAGGGGCTTTCAGCTGATGCTGCAAAAAAACATCCATTTCTTAAAAATGCTTGCAACTAACATCAGGTAGTGACAGGTTTATTTAAACAGCAAATCAAACAACTTCTCCTTTGCTTTGAATAATTTTACTTCTTTATGAACAGAACACACTTGTCAGTGTCTAGGTAAACTCTTCTTAGCTTCTCTCACGTTGTGTGCAGGCATGCTCAGCTATGTCTGACCCTGTGATCCTATGGGCTATAGCCCTCCAGGCTCCTCTGTCCGTGGAATTCTCCAGCAAGAATACTGGAGTGGGTTGCCATTTCCATCTTCAGGGGACCTTTCTGACCCAGGAATGAACCCTTGTGACCTGCGTCTCCTTCACTGGCAGGCAGAGTCTTTACCACTGTGCCACCTAGGAAGCCCTACTTCGAGACTGTCAAACCGAAATATGGACTGCAAGGAGATTCAACCAGTCTATCCTAAGGGAGATCAGTCCTGAGTGTTCGTTGGAAGGACTGATGTTGAAGCGGAAACTCCAATACTTTGACCACCTGATGCAAAGAGCTGACTCATCTGAAAAGACCCTGATGCTGGGAAAGATCAAAGGCAGGAGGAGAAGGGGACAACAGAGGATGAGGTATTTGGATGACATCACAAACTCAATGGACATGAGTTTGAGTAGACTCCGGGAGTTGGTGATGGACAGGGAGGCTGTGGTCCATGGGGTCGCAAAGAGTTAGACACGACTGAGTGACTGAACTGAACTGAACTGAAAGCAAAATATATTTATCCTGCTGCTCCCAACCCCTGGGGGCTATTTCCCAAAGGGAAAGCCAGAATACCAAGAGAAACGGAAGCTTCTTTAAAAAATCCTCTCGACCTTTAGCTCCTTAATTCTAAAGAAAGCAGCACAATGCCTTTGGGCAGTGGAAGACAGCACCCTGCTTCCTGCCGGTAAGGGAAGGAGCTTCTTTGCTTCTGTCACTTCTTTGCCTGAGTCTGATTGCAGGGAAGTTTCCAGAGTTGGTCTGGGCTGGAAGTGTGAGGAAGGATTTCATCTTCTTTTTTCTGGGCCCAACAGCAGGAAATTCTGTTTTATAAAGAAATCCCAGGGGCCTGATAGATGGAGGAAGCTGAAGGGCTGGAGAAAAGTAACGGAGGTTGGAGTACTAGCTTCTGGGACTGCTAATGAGGGGCTGCCACAGAGAAAAGATACAAAAGCACTATATACGAACTCCCAGCGGGTTTCTCTCTCTACACAGACTCAGTGTGTGTCTACATTTCAACCACTGCGTTTCAGAAAGTACCTGAAAACTAGAAAAGGTAAATATTGAGTTAGCCAAAAAACTTGTTCAGGTTTGTCCATAGGATGGTGCAGAAAACTATGAATGAACTTTTTGCCAACCCAATACGTTAACAAGAATTCAGAGGGTTTTTTTGGGGGGAGGGGAAAATGAGAACATGTTCAACTATGAATAATGAACAATCATTCCAGCTTTGGGGGAGTATCCTATAGGATATACTCTTTGAGAAAACAACCTCATTTGATGTTTTATGTGTGATTTCTTCAGTGATATTAGCATGAGACAGGGCACCAGCTCCTTCAAATATAAAGGAATTTTATCTTCTGTCTTCTTAGTGATGGTGATCAGCTGGGCCACATTGATTCCAACAGAATTTCTGGATGTTAGCAAATGACAAGGCCCAGGTGAACCAATGCAACTGTTGACATGGGCCCACCTGTATCATAATTACGTGAGGTCAATGTATAAATTACTTGTCCACGGAGATGATTAGAATTATTAGTATTTTGTTAGAATTACTTAGTACTGATAAAATTGGCATGGCAAGTCTCAGATTTATGGAAATTCTTTTTCATAAATTAAAATATTACCATGGACCTCATTTTATATCAAGTAAATGTTAAGTGGAGCAAATCAGTTTTAAAGCACCTAATATATTTTACATAGTTGTTTCACAAGGTATAAGGAAACATTTAAAATAATTTTTAAAAAGTAAATAGAGTTGTAAGAAATTGCTCAGATTTCATTGTATACCAACAAACCTAGAACCAAGTCACTAAATTACTATTTTGTTGTTTATTCACTAAGTCTTGTCTGACTCTTTGTGAACCCATGGATGGCAACATGCAAGGCTTCCCTGTCCTTCAGTATCTCCCAGAGTTTGCTCAAACTCAAACTCATGTCCATTGAATTGGTGATGCTATCTAACCATCTTATCCTCTGCCACCCTCTTCTCCTTTTGCCTTCAATCTTTCCCAGCATGAGGGTCTTTTCCAATGAGTTGGCTCTTCACATCAGTTACTATGTCAGGAATTAAAAGAAACAAGCTATAATGTTATAAATCACACTGAGAATTATAAGTTAAGGATGTTTTCAACAAGATGAGGTATCTCCAGGTTTGTCTAATTTGAGGGGGGGACCATGTTTAGTTTTTGACCTAGATGCTTGTTTCAGTTAGGACAGGGTAGGTTTAGCTGCAGGAAAATAACACCTCCTTGTATCAGTAGTTTAATAATATACAAGTTTATGAATTACACCTGCTGCACATCCAGTGCAAGCTGGCAGAGGGGCTCAGCTCATTCTAATCACTCAGGGACTCAGGCTAGTGGAGGCCCCATGTCAACGTGTGCTCTCATAATCAACATGACAGGAGAGGGGAGAACAAAGGTGAACACCAGTTAAGTGTTCATATTTACTCCACCAAAGCGTGTCACAGGGCCACACTGAAATTCAAGAGACTGGAGAACGTACAGTCCTACTATGTGCTTGGAAGGAGAAGAACTGGAATGTTGTGAAGTCAGAGAAACAAATGCATGCATGTGGGATCTAGAAAAATGGTCCTGATGAACTGATTAGCAGGGCAGGAATACAGACACGGCATAGGGACTAGACCAGTGGACATGGAGGGGAGTGGAGGGCAAGCGGAGTTGGGAGAGTAGCACTGACATAAATACACTACCAAGCGTAAAACAGAAAGCTCGTGGGAAGCTGCTGCCCAGCACAGGGAGCTCAGCTCAGTGCTTTGTGATAACCCAGAGGCGTGGGATGGCGGAGGGAGGGAGGTCCAAGAGATGGGATATACAGCTGATTCACTTCGTTATGAGCAGAAACTACACAACATTGTAAAAAAATTATATTCCAACAAAACATTTTTAAAAGAATAGCCCTAATGATGACCATAACACTATTTTTTAAAGTTATTATTATTTTTTTTTATTAAGAACTACCTAACATTAATCACTGTGATCTTCCTTTCCAGACAGTCTGATAGGTAAATCCATTAAACATCTTATTTTTACTCAACGTGGAAAAAAAAGTTATTGAAAGTTTAAATTGGTCCAAAACGCCAGAGTTTAGATTTCAAAACAAAACTGAAACTATTTGGTTAGCTGACATTAGTATATTATGTTAAATGCTACCTGGACACAGTAAGACAGGATAAAGGCAAAAATATGTGGTTTATTCCCCACTCGGAAAACTGCACCCACACCCACACGTCCCTTAATTTTTCTGTTTTTCACTTCTCCTTTCCAATCATCAAATACAACAAAACACATAGGGATGTGAATCATAGCCATTGTGATCCATAATAAAAAGACCAAAAATTTTAAGACTCCAACTATTAATGAACTATGGTCCCTAAAAGATGGTATTTAAGAGCTGAGTAGCCACAAACAAACATCTTTTTTGCTAGATTTTTATGGTGGGTAGAAACACAGGTCAAAAATTCAAAGTATATTTCATCAAAGTTAACAAAGTATTAGAACAAAGAAACATATCATCCATCACATCTTTAATATTTTAACAAATAAAAAACCACCATTTGTGCAGAATTGCTAAACTTTGCCTGTGATGAACCAAAATCTTGACAGGTTTTCCTCACTAAGTTAAGAAACTGAAATGTCAAAGCTAAAAACAAAAACTTAAATGATCTAGTTTTTCTTAGAGGCATGATCTTTTTTCTGGCATTCACTGTGGTGTACAAGCCAGCCAAAATTCAAGCTCCAGCGTTCCCGATCTAGCTGACATACCCACAACTCTCTTTAATTCCAAATTTGTCAGTGTCCAGAAAATCTGGTGCATTAATTCCCTATTGCTGCTATAGCAAATAAACACAAATTAGTGACTTTAAAGAACACAAATTTATTATCTTACATTTCTGGAGGGCAGAAGTCTAAGAACAGTCTACAGGGCTGCCTTCCTTCCTAGGCTCTAGGATAGAACCTGTTCCCTTTGCTTTTCCAGCTTCTAGATTTCACCTACATTCCTTGGCTTATGGTCACTCCCTCCATCTTCAAAGCAGCAGTCTAGCATCTTTTCTCCTCTCTGACCTCCACTTCTTAAACCTTCTTTTTCTAACTCAGATTCTCCTTCCTCACCCTTACAAGGATCCTTGTAATTATATCCTGCCCACTCACACAATTCAAGATAATTTTTCCAGGTCAAGATTCTTCATTCAATCCTCTTTCCCATGAAGATAACATATTTACAGGTTCCATGGATTAGGATGTAGACACCTTTGGAGAAGGCCTTTGTTTAGCCTATCACAGTGCCCCTCTGGCCCCCAAAGATTTACACCTACCCCATATCCAAAATACCTGCACTTCATCCCATGGTGCCTAAATCTCAACTCTCTACAGTATCAGTTCAAGTCTCAAGTTTTATTTAAATTTCATCATCTTAAAAGTTCCATTATGTAATTATCTCACTACCTAAATGATCTAAATTACATACAAATGAGGCTCATACAGATGAGCATAATTTATGCTATGGCAGAATTCCTTTCCATCTGTGAACCTGTGGAACTAGAAACAAGTTATATAAAACAAATGATGGTATAGAGAGAAAATAACAGCTATAGGTGATCCCATTCAAAAAAGGAGAAAATGGAAGGGAAAAGGGATTCATCATTCCCAAGCATTTCAAAATCTGTGCAAACTCCATTAGGTTTTAAGGTAGTAGAATAATCCTCTGTGGTTTCTGGCCCTGTGGCTCCTAGCTTGTAGTCTTCCTTCCTTTTTTCTTGAAGGGAGCACAGGGTTGCAGCTGAGTTTTTCTTATCAGATTGTTTCCTGCCTATAGAAGGTTGGGAGTGCAACAACCTTCTTACAGTTCACTCTCTGTTCATTTTAGTTCAAAGAGGCAGTATTTCTGTTGGTATAACTTCCTTGAGATCCTCATGGGTCTCCTGTGTATATCATGGTATTCACTCCATAATGCAGGATGTTCCTGCACAGATCTTTCCTGGATAATCTCACCTCTATTCCTGGCTTTGGCTGAGATGGCTGAGGGAATTCATGCCTGAATCACATGCCAAGTCTATTCAAAGAGACATCTGTGTGATTAAATACTCTGACTTTTTAATCCTTTCCAGAAATGAGCACAATATTGTTCAGTTGCATTCTTGGCTTTCTTTCCAGAGCATGCTTTCCTGGTAGTGAATCTCCAAGTCTGAGTGTCTTCTGCAATATGGATAGGCTGAGAATTTCCCAAATCATCAAATCTTGGTTTTCTGATTAAGGAACAGCTTTCCCCTCAATTTATCTCTTTTCTTTTCCATTTTACTATAAGCAGCAACAATAAAGCAGGCTGTGACTTCAACACTCTGCTTGGAAATCTTCTCAGCTAAATAATCAAGTTCACTGTTTACAAATTCTGCTTGCCACAGTTCTGTAGGACACAATTCAGCTAAGCTTTTTGCTACTATATAACAGCAGTTTCCTTTTCTCTAGTTTCAAATAATATATACCTTATTTCCTTCTGAACCCTCACTAGCAGTCTTTAATATCCACACTTTTGTTAGCTGTTCAAGGCAATCTAGGCTTTTTCTATTAGCTCTTCAAAATTCTTCTAGTCTCTATGCACTTCCCAATTTTAAAGTCACTTCCACATTTTTAGGTATTTATTACAGCACTGCCATGTTTCAAGGTACCAAAATATATTAGATTTCCTATCACTGCTTAACAAATTACCACAGACCTATTCAATAAAATATAAATTTGGAGGTCAAAGTCTAAAATTGGTGTTTGAGTCTTTTTTCCTTCTGGAGGCTCTAGGAGAGAATTTGCTTTCCAGCTTCTGGAGGCTGTTTTTGTTGACTCATGCCCCCTTTCAGTTCAGTTGCTCAGTCGTGTCCAATTCTTTGTGACCCTGACCCCATGAATTGCAGCACGCCAGGCCTCCCTGGCCATCACCAACTCCCGGAGTTTACCCAAACCCATGTCCATTGAGTCGGTGATGCCATCCAGCCATCTCATCCTCTGTCGCCCCCTTCTCCTCCTGCCCCCAATCCCTCCCAGCATCAGGGTCTTTTCCAATGAGTCAACTCTTTGCATGAGGTGGCCAAAGTACTGGAGCTTCAGTTTTAGCATCAGTCCTTCCAATGAACACCCAGGACTGATATCCTTTAGGATGGACTGGTTGGATCTCCTTGCAGTCCAAGGGACTCTCAAGAGTTTTCTCCAACACCACAGTTCATTCAAAAGCATCAATTCTTCAGTGCTCAGCCTTCTTCACAGTCCAACTCTCACATCCATACATGACCACTGGAAAAACCATAGCCTTGACTAGATGGACCTTTGTTGGCAAAGTAATGTCTCTGCTTTTTAATATGCTGTCTAGGTTGGTCATAACTTTCCTTCCAAGGAGTAAGCGTCTTTTAACTTCATGGCTGCAGTCACCATCTGCATTATTATTGCTATTGATGCCCCCTTCATTCATTTTCAAAATCAACCCCTTAGTATCGCTCTTCTCTAACCTCTGCTTCCTTCTTTATATCTTCTTTTTCTGATTCTTATCTTCCTGCATCCCTCTTGTAAGGATCCTTGTGGTCATTCAGAATAATCTCTCCATGTCAAGATCCTTAATTTAATCAAAGTTACTTCCTTTTTTCCATGTAAATGAACATATTCACAGGTTCTAGGAATTAGGAAGCAGACAAACTGGGAGGTTGGAGGGGGGGGGTATTATTCAGACTGTCATATCTGTAAAGCTCCATTAACTGAGGCCAAACCAATATAAAAACACAGGTCCAAAGCTCTCCATGAATATATAGGGAGAGAAACATAAACTAAAAAGTATTAGTGAAAACAATCACAGAGAAACCCAACGGCCCATTCTTCACTAAATTGCTATTTCATGGTACTTCTGTGGCAGGCTGTGCTAGGGAATCAAAGGTATGATCCCTATCCACTAAAAACAAAGAGAAGAGACTTTAAAAAAAGATAGACGTATGTCTGTTGCAAGCACCTGCAATGACAGTTCCGAGGAGGGATCAGGGAAGTTTCCTGGAGAAGGAAAGGCAGGGTTGGGTCTTGAAGGGGGAAGAATGTATACCTGGCAGGGAGAGAAGAGAACCAGGTATGCAGAGCTATATGGAGCCTGGCAGATCTAGAGAGAGCGTGGGGTACCAGCAGGGGCTGCGAAAGACGAGGTGGTGAGGTGGGCAAGGGCTGGCCTATAAGGGGCTCATGCTGGGCACTTAGATTCTGAAACAAGGTGGAACTACTGAAGGGGTTCATGAAGCTTCTGTCATGTCCGAATTGTGTTTCAAAGATGGAATCAGAGAAGCTGGGTGGGGGAGAGGGGCGCAAAACAAGGGAAGAGGATTAAGAGGTACAAATTAGTAGCTATAAAATAAATAAAATACAAGGGTGTAAGGTACAGCACAGGGAATATAGCCAATATTTTTATAAAAGTTTTAAATGGAGTATATCTATAAAAATATTGAATCACTATGTCATACACCTGAAATTAATATAACATTGTAAAACAGTAATACTCCAATTAAAAAAAAAGATGGGATCAGAAAGCTGGTTTGTACCAGCAAATTAGAAGAGATTCTCTGAGAAGCTAACAAGACAAGAGGCGACAGCTCAGCAGATAACAAGAGTATGGGTTCTGGGGTCTTACTGCCGCTCCACTTTCTATTGTGTCGCCTTGAGCAGATTACATAACCACTATGGTGCAGTTTCCTCACTTATGAAAGGGGGGAAAGTTGCACCTACTTCCCTGGGTTGCCTGTTGTACAGGAAGTGCATACCACACGCCAGCTTGTATTGATAAGATAACCAATTACTCTGGGAATTAGAGACAAGGGAACAGATTTGAGGGTTGTCAAGAAAATCACTGAGCGTCCACTAGGTTCTAGGCACCTTGCTAGGCTTTGAGGATAACAGTAAGAAAAGATCAATGAGATTCCTAGCCTCAGGGAGCAACTGCAAATATGTGAGGAAAAACCCCAAATGCAAAATGATAATAGAAGAATAAAAAAGATGTGAGGTCAACTGGGGGCATACAGGAGATAGAAAAGTATCGTGAAGGATGACAGCCAGATCTTTGGCTTAGCTGACAGCAGGAAATGGCGGTGACTAAGTGGAAAATAAAAATGGTTTAGGGTTACTAATTAAAAGGATGGACTATGGATATAAATAAGCACTTTTACTTTTTTGCTACAAGTAATCAGTTTAGTTCAGTTCAGTTCAGTCGCTCAGTCATGTCCAACTCTTTGCGACCCCATGAATTGCAGCACGCCAGGCCTCCCTGTCCATCACCAACTCCCGGAGTCCACTCAGACTCATGTCCATTGAGTCTGTGATGCCATCCAGCCATCTCATCCTTGGTCATCCCCTTCTCCTCCTGCCCCCAATCCCTCCCAGCATCAGGGTCTTTTCCAATGAGTCAGCTCTTTGCATGAGGTGGCCAAAGTACTGGAGCTTCAGCTTTAGCATCATTCCTTCCAAAAAAATCCCAGGGTTGATCTCCCTCAGAATGGACTGGTTGGATCTCCTTGCAGTCCAAGGGACTCTCAAGAGTCTTCTCCAACACCACAGTTCAAAAGCATCAATTCTTCGGCACTCAGCCTTCTTCACAGTCCAACTCTCACATCCATACATGACCACAGGAAAAACCATAGCCTTGACTAGATGGACTTTAGTTGGCAAAGTTAATGTCTCTGCTTTTGAATATACTATCTAGGTTGGTCATAACTTTTCTTCCAAGGAGTAAGCGCCTTTTAATTTCATGGCTGCAGTCACCATCTGCAGTGATTTTGGAGCCCAAAAAAACAAAGTCTGACACTGTTTCTACTGTTTCCCCATCTATTTCCCATGAAGTGATGGGGCCAGATGCCATGATCTTCGTTTTCTGAATGTTGAGCTTTAAGCCAACTTTTTCACTCTCCTCTTTCACTTTCATCAAGAGGCTTTTTAGCTCCTCTTCACTTTCTGCCATAAGGGTGGTGTCATCTGCATATCTGAGGTTATTGATATTTCTCCCGGCAATCTTGATTCCAGCTTGTGTTTCTTCCAGTCCAGCGTTTCTCATGATGTACTCTGCATAGAAGTTAAATAAGCAAGGTGACAATATACAACCTTGACGTACTCCTTTTCCTATTTGGAACCAGTCTGTTGTTCCATGTCCAGTTCTAACTGTTGCTTCCTGACCTGCATACAGATTTCTCAAGAGGCAGGTTAGGTGGTCTGGTATTCCCATCTCTTTCAGAATTTTCCACAGTTTATTGTGATCCACACAGTCAAAGGCTTTGGCATAGTCAATAAAGCAGAACTAGATGTTTTTCTGGAACTCTCTTGCTTTTTCCATGATCCAGCGGATGCTGGCAATTTCATCTCTGGTTCAAATAATGGATGAGTTGATATTCCAAAATAAAAGTATCTTTCTCCGCAAGCAAAGGAAAGCTGATATAGCTATTAATGCAGACATGGGCTAGACAGTGGTGCACTTTCCTTGAAGGGAATGAAACTGAAACTTGAAAGCCTGGACCACGATGTCCTAAAGAATCAGAATAAATTAGGAGAAAATGTCTTTCTGAATGGATACAGTAGAATGCAACTATTTTTTAGACACATCCTTTACTTATTATGGATAAGTAAACATATGGATTTTAAAAAGTGCTTGCTCCTTGGAAGAAATGACAAGCCTAGACAGCATATTAAAAAGCAGAGACGGCACTTTGGTGACAAAAGGTCCATACAGTCAAAGCTATGGTTTTTCCAGTAGTCAGGTATGGATGTGAGAGTTGGACCATAAAGAAGGCCGATCGCTAAAGAATTGATGCTTTTGAACTGTGGTGCTGGAGAAGACTCTTGAGAGCCCTTGGACTGCAAAAATATCAAACCAGTCAATCCTAAAGGAAATCAACCCTGAATATTCATTGGAAGGACTGATGCTGAAGCTGAAGCTCAATACTTTGGCCACCTGATGCAAAGAGCCATCTCATTGGAAAAGACCCTGATGCTGGGAAAAACTGAGGGCAGGAGGAGAAGGGGTGACAGAGGATGAGATGGTTGGATGGCATCATCGACTCAATGGACATGAGTTTAAGCAAACTCCGGGAGATAGTGAAGGACAGGGAAGCCTGGTGTGCTGCAGTCCATCAGGTCACAAAGAGCTGGACACGACTGAGTGACTGAACAACAACAACAATCCATATGAAGCCTAACCAGCATTCATGTAGGAGCAAGGCATTGAGAGGGAGGTCACTTGTGTCAGAGGGATGGCAGGAACGCACTACCGATAGAGAGAACACCTGATTGAAGCCCCAGCTTTTATTGGCTTGAATCTGACCTTGGGCCAAAGGGATGGGTGCAAGCAATGGCCCCTCTCTCCCTGGCTCTCATATTTGCTTATCATCTGATTTCATTTTTTCAAGACCCTATGGCACTCTGTAATGACCTATATGGGAAAAGAATCTAAAAAAGAGTGGATATATGTATAACGGATTCACTTTGCACCACAGCAGAAACTAACACAACATTGTAAATCAGGGAGCTTGCTGGTGGAAGAGAAGTAAGAGCGAGCACAGCAACTTTCATTCTCCTGCCTATGAACTCTTCATATGAAAAAAATGTTTCTAACACTATACATATTTTTATAAAAAAATAAATTCTGCTGCATCTATTGTAATTTTTTAAAGTGTGCTTAAAGATCTTTTTATGTTTTCCCATATAGGAGCTTTTAATTTAATGACTGGTGGAAAAGAACTGACTTCTTTTTTCATTTATCATCTCTTCCTTCATTTCTACAATGAATCCTAGCTCATTCTAAATTTAGCTCCCAACACTTATGCTCTCTCCGATACTGTTCTGTAACCTCTTCCCACCAGAAGTCAGAGTAATGAGGGGAAGTTGCTGCTTTAATAGCAACCCCCAGGCGGTCTAGTTAATACAAGCATTAGTTTTGTCATGGTACAATTATTTTACAATGTGGACTCAGTCCCTAGATTTTTATACACAGACTTGACAGTCAATAATCAAATCTGGTGTTGTTTCATTATTGATGTCCTTTTAGCCCAGGGCGAGGAAGGTTGGTTGGTTGCAGCTAGCATTCGGGTTGAACAATCTCTTTACAATTGAAATATGGCACTTAGGGCAATAGAGTAAGCACATCTTTTTTATTTTCTCCTTTTAGAGAAATGTGCTGCTAGAAATATCTTCATTCAAAACATCACACATAGAATGGACTCTGAAATGTTTTAAAGGGGGTGTGTTTAACCATGACTATCTTTATCTCCTCAGTCTTTTGGAAGCTTTCTAGAAAAGCCTTCTTTCTGATCTTTCTGTCCATACTGACCCTCAACTTGAGTGTTCATTCCCAACAAACATGCAAGCTGAGCTCTTGCCACTGATGCCCAAGCTGGGGAGGCAAGGTAAGAACAAGTGAACTGTGTCCCCAGGTCTGGTCATTTCTTATTTCTTCAAGGTTCCTTTATAAGGGGGCTTCCCATGTAGCTCAGTCGGTAAAGCATCTGCCTGCAATGTGGGAGAGACCTAGGCTCAATACCTGGATCAGGAAATTCCTCTGGAGAAGGAAATGGCAACTTACTCCAGTATTCTTGACTGGAAAGTCCCATGGACAGAGGAGCCTGGCAGGCTACAGTTCATGAGATCACAAGAGTCAGACATGACTTAGCGCTATCTTTGGAGGCTTTCAAATTAGGGGCTTCCCAGGTGGCTTAGTGGTAAAGAATCCACCTGCCAATGCAGGAGATGTGGATTCAATCCCTGGGTTGGGAAGATCCTCAGGAGAAGGCATTGGCAACCTGTTCCACTATTCTCGCCTAGGAAACTCCTTGGACAGAGGAGCCTGGTGGGCTATAGTTCATGGGGTTGCAAGGATTTGGACAGGACTTAGTGACAAACAGCAGCAAACAACAGCAATGGTGTAAAATAAGCTTTAGTACACAGAGTCCCTAACTTTTTGAGTCTTCTAATGTTTTCGTCTTCACTTCTAATTTGTTTGAAACAGAATGCATTTTGACTTTTTGTATGTAGTTGTCTTGGTGGGCTCAGATGGTAAAGAATCTGCCTGCAATGTGGGAGGCCTGGGTTTGATCGCTCGGTCAGGAAGATCCCCTGGAGGAGGGCAGGGCTACTCACTCCAGTATTCTTGCCTGGAGAATTCCATGGACAGAGGAATCTGGTGGGCTACAGTTCACAGGGTCGCAAAGAGTCGGACACAACTGAATGACTAATACTCACACTTATGCTGGGCAAATAATACACACATCCAGCGGTATGCTGAAGCTGGCTCTTACTAGGGTGAGTCAATTGTCCTTCAGGAATTCTGTCAGTGAACTGCTGGAGACTTAAAATCAGTTTTTGTGGGACTAGTTACACTATGGAAATTGGCAAATGGTATGTCAGGACTTTTCTCTCCAGAGACCTGGTTTATTAACGCTCTGTGTGTATCTATGTATGTATGCATGTGCGCATACATGATTCTGTGTGTGTGTGTGTGTGTGTGTGTGTATCCTCCCCTCAAAATAAATATTCTTTATATGTGGTTGAGAAGAAACCACAGTCCAGGGAAATATGTTGGATGAACCAGACTAGAGTATCATCATGATACTTAAAACATTTGGGTTAAGGGGACCTAAATTCGTGGCTTTCCTCATCTTCGGTCCTTGGATGATGCCAAGGCCCTCTCCACAGCATAGCGACCTTTCTGTGCCAATGCCAGTGAGATCCTTCTCCATCCTTAACTCACCGTTCTCTCCCCTTGGGTCCCCATCTTCAGATTATCACCTAGCCAAGACCCATTTCTAGCATCCTTATGTCTTGTAGAAAGCTCTGGTTTTCCTCCTCTAAATCAGGCAGCTGTCTATTTAGGAATATTCTTTGAAAGAACACTGTAACCTGGATATGAATGTGTTTCCTTTTTAGCCTTCTGAAGAAAAGTTAAACCTCCAACATAATGTGAGGCCAATAACAATTTAGCTAGTGTGTGTACAACAGGACTTTCAACCCTGCTCTGGAAAATTCTTACACTTCCATTCAGTGACTGGAAGATGGAAATGTGAGTCAAGTGGCGATGGGAATGGCTGCTTCCCTGTCCAAATGAATGAACCGCCAGCTGCTCTTCAGCTTTGCTGTCTTCCTGCCAACTTCAAGTCCACCCAGAGACTAGGAACAGGAGCTGCAGAAGCAAGTCAAGGCATCGTGGTATCCCTCACCAGCCTTGTGAAAAAAGGCCAAAGAAACACCAGGATGACACCCTCACCCTTCTGGGTGAAGGCACTTCCTCCTTCACCATTGCTGGCACAGACTTCTGTCACGGCACCTCAGCTTATCTGTTTACACAGCTCTCTCTTTTTACCACATGCTGTTCCACACACTTCAGTCTAGTAGAATGTAAGCCAGGTGACAGTGGTAGGTGTTCAACAAAGGTTTGTTTGAGGAAACAATCAGTGAATATTTGTCCTCCTTTATTCGAGTGCTACACTGTTTGGCAACATGAATTCCCCCTCAGAACATGAGCCTCCCTGCTGGCTCAGATGGCAAAGAATCCACCTGCAATGTGGGAGACCTGGGTTCAATCCCTGGGTTGGCAAGATCCGCTGGAGAAGGGATAGGCTACCCACTCCAGTATTATTGGGCTTCCATGGTGGCTCAGCTGGTAAAGAATCTGCCTGCAATGCAGGAGACCTGAGTTCAATCCCTGGGTTGGGAAGATCCCCTGGAGGAGGGCAGGGCAACCCATTCCAGCATTCTTGCCTGGAGAATCCCATGGACAGAGGAGCCTAGTGGGCTACACAGTCCATAGGGTCACAAACAGATACGACTGAGCAACTAAGCACAGCAGAACATCAGGCTGAGCCCTGAAAGGGCAGGAGGATCTTGGGAATGAACTCTGGAGCTGGGGCATAGGGCTGGGGAGCACCAAAGGGAAGAAGGAATGGTCTTTTATTGTAGTTTTCACTAAAATTGTGATTGGGGCCCCATGGGAGTAAAGAGCGAGGAGAAACATCTGTCTGAGCACATGGGCGTTGTCACATTTAAGAAGCTAAATTACAAGAACATCAGGAGTTTAAAAAATAGATTTTTACTTATTTCAAAGAAGGATAAAGAGCTTAGCCCATGTCATTTTACTCTAAATACCTTCGAGATATTTTCACCATAAACCTTTTGGGTACTAACAGTAATCCATGTCAGCTGTTACTCTTAATTATAATACTGATCATGCCATATAAGACCATCTACAAAATGTACAGCAAACTAGAGTCGTCAGATTCATGGAGACAGAAAGCAGCCGGTTGTTGCCAGGGACTGGGAGGAGGGGAGAAAGGGGAGTTAAGTGTTGAATGGGTACAGAGTTTTGGTTTTGCAAGATGAAAAAAGTTTTGGAGATGGATGATGGCAATGCTGCCCAAACATGTGAATATCTTTAATGCCAATGAACTGGCTACTTAAAATGGTAAACTTAAGTTATGTACAGTGGTGAAAATCATTCAAGTTTTCCACCCAATTGAAAAAAAGTGCATAGCAAAATTTGGAAGAAGTTCTCATCTCCAGCCTCAAAAAGATTTTCTTGCTTGCTTTGTCAAATCTATCTTATGTTCTTTCTTTGTTTTTATACACTTCAAAATCAATATCAAACAGAAAAGACATTTATATACAAATATCTGTTAAAACGTATCCTTATATGTTTATATAGTCTGCAGTCCTAAAGGACAATTGGTATGTTACATAATCCACTGAAACACAGTGATCCGCAGGTTTGGTTGCACTGGGAAAAACTACACTTCCTGTTAACAGTCCAGCTATGCGGGAACTTTTACACTGCTTTATGTCACACACGCAGAATACTTTAAATGGCCGTGGACTTTGGGAACTCAGTGCAAATTAACTTTGTGAAAAGCTGGTAGGTCTCAGTTTGTTTATGACTCCAATGCCAATCCACTTTACAGGGAAAAATATAATTTCCAGCGGAAGGCAATAAAGCCAGACTGAAAACTGACAGCAGCTGAGGGGAAACTAGAATGAGTGTCATGATCTTATTGGGGAACAACCAGAGTTCAGAAAAGAGGTGCATGGTGAGGTCTAGAGAACTGGGGCTCTTGACACGGCCAGATCTTCAAAAATCAGACTCTGCCATTAGTGTCCATAAGTTTTGCACACAGAAATTCTCAGAGCCTCAGTTACTTTCTCTACAAAATGATGGTAGCAGAATGTCTTTCATAAAGTACTAGTAGCTCATGAAATGAGATTAAATATGATGATGCAAGCATCTGGAACATGGTAGATATTTAATCATTCTTAGATATTATTATTACTTATCTTCATGATATAAGTTATTGATAACTATGATTACATTTTTCAGGATTATAGTAGTATGTATGTACACTTCTGAAAAGTAACCAGGTCAACCTCAAAGACTTGGTCTTTTTTTTTCACATACTGTACCATACAATTTACTCAAAGTATGCAACTCAGTGATTTTCAGTTATTTTCACAGATATGTGCAACCATCCCCATAGCTCAGTCATGTCTGACTCTTTGCAACCCCGTGGACTGTAGCCCACCAGGCTCCTCTATCCATGGGATTCTCCAGGCAAGAATACTGGAGTGGGTTGCCATTTCCTTCTCCAGGGGATGGATCTTCCCAACCCAGAGATCGAACCCAGGTCTCCCGCATTGCAGGCAGATGCTTTAACCTCTGAGCCACTAGGGAAGCCCAGAACATTTTCCATCATCCCCAAATAATCCTTGTACTCATTAGCACTTACTCTTTATTCTCTCCTAAACCTTCCTGACCCTTGGCAACCACTAATCTATCCTCCATCTCTGTGGATTTGCCTGTTCTGGACATTTTATTCACAGGAAATCTTCCAACATGCAGCCTCAAAGACTTGTTCAGAAACACTTTTTGTTGGGATGTTTTGGGGTATTTTGGAGCAAGGAAGCCATCTCTAAAGACGGTCTAGTCTCTCCCCTTTACATCGGTGTAACCACTGTCTAGAGAGATCAGAGGATGTGATGAAAGTTACTGTAAGAGGCAGATTTAAAACCCTATCATTGTTGAAGTTTGACAGAAAACAAGGAAGTTCTGGAAAGCACTTATCCTTCAATAAATTTTTTTTTAATTTAAAAAAAAAGGGGAAAAAAACCCAATAAAACCCTATCTTTTAATCCAGGGCTTCCCCCTCTGCTGTAGAACGTTCACAAGTGGCAGAGTTATAAAAGTAGCTGAATGTTTAAACCGCATCTTCTCCTTCTGGAAGTAGGTGAAGCATGGGGAAGGTGACTTGCTCTGTCCTGAGATGGCTGAATGAGGGATGATGCCAGTACCCAGAGTGCCGGCTAGGTGCCAGGTATGTTGTTGTTCAGTTGCCCAGTTGTGCTCGACTCTCTGCGACCCCATGGACTGCAGCATGCTAGGCCTCCCTGTCCTTTACCATCTCCTGAAACTTGCCCAAGTTCATGTTCATTGTATTGGTAGTGCCATCCAGCCATCTCTTCCTCTGCCGCCCTCTTCTCCTTCTGTCCCCAGTCTTTCCCAGCCTTAGGTACTTTTCCAATGAGTTGGCTGTTCGAATCAGAAGACCAAAATACTGGCGCTTCAGCATCAGTCCCTCCAATGAGTATTCAGGATTGACTTCCCTTAAGCTTGACTGGTGGGTCTATACCTGAGGACAAATCTAGGGGGATGTCTGGAATATACTAGCATTGAATTGGGCTTCCCTGATAGCTCAGCTGGTAAAGAATCCACCTGCAATGCAGGAGACCCAACGAATGGATCCTAAACTTTAACAAACATACCTAAGAGGCCTGAAGAGCAGGAGCCAATGATCTGGTTCATGTACACGCCGCTATGATACAGCCTCAGGGGACCAGAGTCTAGGATCCCTGGCTGTCTGTCCTAATGAAGCGTGGGACACAGGCAGCCGACTGGAAGCTCCGTGCACACAGGATGGGAGTGTGGACTCTGGGCTTCAGGGATGCAACAGGGCTTTTTAGTTCAATAACTTCAAGGGCAGCATACTTGGATCTATTTACTTGGGCTGGTAGGGATCCCAGAGAAAGGCACATGTCATCTCATCGTGGAGAGTCCAATCCTCCTTGCCAGCACTCTGGGAGCCAGACAGGGAAAAGCAACAATGCCAAGGACCTTGGCATTCAGGATGCAGACTTCTACTTAAAAGCCCTGAGTTCATCTTGGCGTGCTAGCCCTCAATAGTGCCCAGCTGGAAAGAGCGTAGAAGGAGGCCCAAGAGTCTGATTTTCACACAGACTTGCAATGAATCCTCTTGTTTTCAGCTCCACTTTTCCCTCCATTTCCAGAGACATCTGTGCTAGCAATTCCTGTTGCTCATTCTGCAGTGTGACTAGCTTTCTTGGTTTGCTAAGTCAATTTCCACTATCTCTTTTCTGTTCTTAGTCATAGAGGATTATTATTATTGCTCTGCAGAGTCTTCAACTGTTTTTTTAAAATCAGTGTTTCAGAAGAAATAAAAGGTAACAGCTATGAACCGCCTGTCCTACCCAGTCTAATCTAAGCATCTTGCATACATTGTCTAATTAGACAATGCTATGCAACAGTTGTTATTATTATTCCCATTCAGAGGTGACAAAATGAGTTTCAGCAAGTTGCCCAAGGTCTCTCAGAGGATTTGAGCTCAGGAATTTCTGATGTCAGATCCCAAACTATAGATCATGACCACATCCAAGCATTCACCGTGAAATAATGATAACAATACCATTGATCATCACTGAGCTTTCATTATGTGTTAGGTTTCCAAGATGCTTGCATTAACTGTGACAGCTCCCTGACACAGGTACTATAACTATTAACCTGTTTTACAGAAAAGAAAACTAAGTCACAGGGCGGTTAAGAGCCTGCTCAAGATCACAAAGCTCACAGAGTCTGGCTTCAGAGGCTGTGTTCTTAACATGTACCAAAGGCGGTTAAACATACTATGTCCACCTTGTGGATTTCCACAATCACCCAGCTGTGCTTTTCTTCTTTCCTAGATGACTTACTCCAAAAGACAAAAATCCCTTTAAATTAGCCAACTAAAGCACAGACAATGAATAGAAGACAGCCACAGTTAGAGGAAAATCATTTCAAAAACATTTGCACAAGAAATTATTTCACTAGTATAACCTGTGTGCTTGTGTGTGCTTAGTTACTCGGTCGTGTCTGACTCTTTGTGACCCTGTGGACTGTAGCCCACCAGTCTCCTCTGTCCATGAGATGATTTTTTCAGGAGAGAATACTGGAGTGGGTTGCCCTTTCCTCCTCCAGGGAATCTTCCTGATCCAGGGATTGAACCCGAGTATCTAGCGTCTCCTGCATTGCAGGAGGATTCCTTACCCACTGCGCCATCAGGAAAGCCCACTAGATTACTCTACCCCCTGTTCATAGTTACCTTCAGACATTCAAGTCAGGAATAATGTGAAGAATGTGCCAATATAACTAGACATGTGAAAAACATATACTTTTTAGACAGGAAATGAGAACTAGAATTTGCTTCCTAGTCTGAAAGCCTAAAGTTATGTATGCTAGGGGGTGCTATTGAACAATTTTAGGGTTTGCTTCCTTTTGGTGTTAGATTTGCATGTGGCAGTGCCATGGGCTTGTAGTTTTCAATTAAAGTCTGTTTAACCTCAGTCTGGTAACTGTTAACCAACACAATATTTCATTGCAGAAGAAACTGAAGAATAAGTTATATTCATTGTAGGTACAGTTAGTTCTTACTCATGACAGAGGCATTAATCACCCATTATTTTCTTTTCCACTTGCAAGTCCCAGAACTCAGTTAAAAGATAATGAGATGTAGGTGTTAAACCCAAAGAAGGTGGAAATGTCTCTGGAGCATTACTGATGGTGTAAAGGCTTGTGTCCTGGGGTAGTGAATGGAAACTGTGAGCTAAAGGAAGCACAAAATCAAATTAGTGGAACCAAAACATTAGCAATTGGGGAATCTTAGTTCTAACTCCCTTGCTCCACAATTAAGCTAAATTAGCTAAATACTTGTTAAATAAATCATGATGCAGGAAATACATAAGATAGGATGGTGAGAAAGCACAGCAGTGCTTATGCTGAACTGACACAATTTTGGCCACATGAGCTCGGTCCAAAATAGAAAGTGTGATATAGTTAAAACACATGAAAGGCCAACAACATGCAGAACCACCCCTAGAGGCCACCCAATCAGGAATTAAGCATTTGTATAAACAGATATCCTTCTCTGAACTTCTAATAGTGGTCTAAAACATTATTTATTTTGAAACTGTTCCTAATTCTACATAAAATAATTTTAATAGTGGATGTTTAAATTTTTTTGAATGAATAAAAATTATCTTTTAACCTCAGCAGTTATAAGTTTGTGGCATTTTCATATTTGCTTTTAAAAAGGAAATGAAAAATCATCTGTGTATGCCAAAAGCTACAATGTGATGAATGACAATTTAACCGATTTATGACCATGTGACCTTGATTATTCTCTTATTGCTTCAGCTACTGCTCTCCCACATGGACCTGCTCTGATATGTTATGTAGCTGCTAGTGCAATGCTGGGCAAACACTTGCTGCTGGACAAACCGAATGGACAGCAATGTGCGCTAGCTCCTATGGAGCTAATCCAGGTTGATGGGTCCATTCCTAGAGTTCAGGCGGAGCCATTAGTCTGTCACTGCAGTTTAAAGGTGGCAGTGAACAGCCTAACACCTCTCTGCTAAAAGAACCATTTATTTACCTTCTTGGAAATGACTAAGTCAAATATAACTTTTCTCCTTTCAGTTCGCAAGTCCAAGGAAACAACTGCTCACAATCAGAACACGTAACAGCTTCTAAGGACTGAGGTCAAGTGGTTTTTCCTGCCAAAACCACGTGACATACTCCGTGTACTAGTTTCCTAAAACTATTTAGGATGTGCTTGGGAATAGCTTGCAGCAACATACACAACAAACACATAGGTCCTTTTTCAGTTGGCAACTCTGAAGCTACTATTCTGAGATACAGACTAAAAAAAGAAAACTCTAAAAGCCTTGCAGTGGGTGAAAACTGATTCTAAGATGATTCTTTTAAAAAGAAACTGGGTGAAAATTCCCAAAATGTATTATCTAAAAACATCCTAAAATATATCTATTAATTGGCAACGTCAGACTTTTGGAACCCAAAGTTACTTTTCAGGGAGCAATTTCAAGGATTTAGGAGAGCACACACTTCGAATATGATATTGGAGCTGAGGCAAGTAATCAGCTTATGTCCTGTAACTAACACATCTGTTGATCCCAACATGCCAAATTGTGGTTTCATCTTGTCACTGAATGCATGCTGTTACCTGGGTAATATCTATCTGATTTTATCAGGCCAAGGGCCTCTAGCCCTGCTCAAGGTAGTCTGCCAAGGTTTACCAGATGTCTGCACCCCCAATACCTGCTGCCATGGAAATTGGGGGGCATACTTGTGTATCTTTGAGGATGGCAGAGGGTTGGGTGAAGGAACCAGCTCTGAATTTCATGAAAATGCCTTCGTGTTCTGCACTGGGAAATTCTCCTTGGACAAGGCAAACCCACTGCCCTGCAATTTATTCTAAATATGGTAAATGCTCTTGTCAAGATGATCTCCACTAAAACTGAATTAGTCCACAAAGGCTGGAAATGATCTCTACTTAAAAGATTTCTCATAGAGAACACAAATAGCATTGCAAACAAGCGATGTTTAACAAAATTAAGAAAATAATCGCTTTTCAAAAGGCCCTTAAGCACATCACTGGGCATCGTTTACATATAGACAACTAAAGCACTAATTAAAAATAAGTCCCATCTAGTCATTAAACCAATGGCACCCCACTCCAGTACTCTTGCCTGGAAAATCCCATGGATGGAGGAGCCTGGTAGGCTGCAGTCCATGGGGTCACTAAGAGTCGGACATGACTGAGCGACTTCACTTTCACTTTTCACTTTCATGCACTGGAGAAGGAAATGGCAACCCACTCCAGTGTTCTTGCCTGGAGAATCCCAGGGACGGGGGAGCCTGCTGGGCTTCCGTCTATGGGGTCGCACAGAGTCAGACACAACTGAAGAGACTTAGCAGTAGCAGTCATTAATCGGCAATGTAAAAATTGCTATTAGTCACCATCTCTTTAATCTGTAATCAAAGATCATTCAAGATAAAGAGAAGAATTAATGTCATGGAGGTCTCTGCCAGGAACTGGCTCCTTTCAGAGGTGATGAGGTAGGGATCATCCTGTTTATAGTTGAGGATTCTGGAGAGTCTGTACCTGGGGGTCATGACTTGCTGGTCTGGGATATCTGGAGTTGATGGGGCAGAAGACTTGGCAGGGGTGGAAAAGAGGCTGGTAGCCCCAGCTCTGAGTGTGTATGTTAGTTGCTCAGTCGAGTCCAACTCTTTGCAACCCCATCGACTGTAGTCTACTAGGCTCGTCTGTCCACGGGATTCCCCAGGCAAGAATACTGGAGTGGGTTGTCATGTCCTTCTCCAGGAGATCTTCCCAACCCAGACCTGGGATTGAACCCAGGTCTCCTGCATTGCAGGCAGATTCTTTACTGTCTGAGCCACCAGGCAAGCCTGGTAGCCTCAGTTAGGAGCTCCTTTACTGCAAAAAACACACCTAACAAAGACTCTTGCAGCTTGAGTCTCCATGAAAAGGGTTTACCATAATACTTAAAAGGAAAAAAGCCTATAAGTTGCCTTTTCTTTGGCTCAGATGAACCAGTATAGTTTTGCTAGCATTGAAGAGAAACATTACTAGAAATTCTGAGTTTATATACATCAGAGAACCTTATACATTCTAATAGGTTAATGTAAAAGGCTTTTCATTTCTAGGTTTGCAAATATCTATCACACCTTTTCTTTGGTGCTTAGAAGCTCCAAACCTGAATTACTCTTCAATTTCATCTTTACTCCCCTTTGAGTAAAATAACCCAATATCTATTAGGCACTAATGTGACAAGCACAGTGCTATATTGTCTAAGGCAAGGCAAACAGAACCTTCTCTTTTGGTCTCTTCAGCCAAGCAGGAAATGTGATTAATCATGATTGTTTAATGCATGTCTACTCTGTACTGGGCGACTTACATGAATTCTCACTAACCCTTTAAATCACTTGCATTTTACTGACTGCCTGCAACAGCAAGTACATACAGGAGACTCCTTATCCAAATGTTACACAGAAGGAAATCGAAGCTCAGAATGTATTAAGCAGGTTCAACAAAGCTAGGTTCTGGCAGAGTCTGAACTCTGACCAGTCAACCTGAATCTCATCTGTCTTCTCTTTGCTACTCCTGGGTTCCAGCTACAGAGGCGGCATTACCCAGGAGCAATGAGCCCCCACTTAGCTCTTGCCAGGCATTGTCCACCATTTTTATGTGTATCATGGGCTTCTCTGATGGCTCAGCAGGTAAAGAAAGTGCCTGCAATGCAGGAGATGTAAGTTTGATCCCTGGGTTGGGAAGATCCCTGGGGGAGGGCATGGCAACCCATGCCAGTATTCTTGTCTGAAAAATCCCATGGACCGAGAAGGCTTTTGGACTACAGTCCACGGGGTCGCAAAGAGTCAGACACGATTGAGC
Source organism: Aepyceros melampus (assembly GCA_006408695.1). Taxonomy (NCBI): domain Eukaryota; kingdom Metazoa; phylum Chordata; class Mammalia; order Artiodactyla; family Bovidae; genus Aepyceros; species Aepyceros melampus. The sequence goes on along the minus strand of SJXQ01007325.1, from coordinate 489,185 downwards.
ACAAGCGCCTTTAGGTGTATTAACTGATCTGACGCTCTAAACAACTCTATGAGGAAGTACTGCTCTTATCATAACCACCGTTTCACATAAAGAAACAAGGGAGCATAAGAGTCTGACCTCCGCTCACAGAAAGCATCTGCCAATCCAACAACCGGGGGCGGGGGGTCGGGGGGTGGCTGCCAAAGACACTGAGCTGGAGGCACTGGAAAGACGACCCTGTACTGGAGTAGATGGTTGCCCTTGACCTCAGACCTTCTTCTAGCTAGAAATTCCTAGATGCTTTTGTTTACAACCTAATGGTTTATGTATATTTTGACTTTGGAATTCCTGGCACAGAAAATGGATGTTAAAAAAAGAAATTCTAGAGATTATCCCAGGAAATAATGGAAAAAAAAAAATAAACGCGCACAATTTGTCACCTTGCCAAGATTCAGAGAGCCCGAGTGAAATAAGCAGTCACCACTCACAAGTCAGAGCCACAGAAGTCAACTACAAATGACCATTAAAGAGCATATGTTCAGTGATACAGGTGCTGGAAGCTTCTTACTAGTAAGTGTTGGGAAGATGTGAAAAGTGGTAGCTGAAGAGGAAAGCGGAAAGCTCAGGGAAAACAGTAACTAACTTTCCACTTTAATGGGTGCTCATGAATTCGTGCAAAGAAAAGGAAGAGGAGACAGAAACTGGGCTGCTGTGGCCAGTCCTGAGAGAGCTGGACCCGGGCTCTGCAGCCAGTGGCCCGAAACTCTGTACTCTGAAAACCAAGCAGGTAAAGCAGGACACATGTTAGACTTTGTACATAGACTTGTGCCTGAATTCAGTTAACAAACAGGGGCTTAGCCTGATGTCCTTTAGGACAACTGCATGCTGGTAACGTCCCACCAGAATCCCCACTTCACGAGTGAATGGCTGCGCCCAGATCACAGTGAGGTTATTGAACACATAAGGGTCCATCAGCTACAGTCTGGGGTAGTACTGCCAAGCTACTGGTGTTGATTTTTTACAGTTGAAACAAAATTACTTAACAATAATCCAAACTAATGTATAATCAAAGAGCACCTTAATGATGTGTAATCAAAGAGAACCAGAATGAATCTAAATACTTCCTAAATGGAAATTAAAACTGTATGGGAATGATGTTGTCAATGGGGCATCTCAGGCTAACTCAATACTACAAGAACAATGTTGGATCAATTCATGACCCCCACACTAGTATTCTGGAGAATCAGGAGGCCAAGGCATATACAGTTAAGAATTCCAACTGGACAGTGCAAAAATCAAACCAGTCAATCCTAAAGGAAATCAACCCTGAATATTCATTGGAAGAATTGACGCTGAAGCTGAAGTTCCAATTCTTCGGCCACCTGATGAGAAGAGCTGACTCACTGGAAAAGACCCTGATGCTGGGAAAGATTGAAGGGCAAAAGGAGAAGTGGGGTGGCAGAGGATGAGATGGTTGGATGGCATCACTGACTCAGTGGACATGAGTTTGAGCAAACTCCGGGAGACCCGGAAGCCTGGCGTGCTGCAGTCCGTGGGGTTGCAAAGAGTGGGACACGACTGAGCGACTGAACAACAAGGTGAAGACAGAAGCAGAGGGCAGATCATGAGCACGCAAAAAAGAAAAAAAAGATCAGTGACAATTCATAAATAGATAGAACGTCTGCGAATGACGAAAAACTCTTTACTGTTTGAAGCAAGAGCAAACTGATAGAACAAAAACATGAGCATTTTCGGGAACAGAGTGGGAGGGGAGATGACATAAAGGTCACAAGCCTTGTGATGCTCGGGCCACTTTTATCACAATGACTCAGTTGGACAAAAAATAGAAATGGATTTCCTAAGCCAAGACAGTCCTCCATTCATCTTCTCCTCTCTAATATTTCAGCCAGCCTTCTTAACAGGAAGGACCATGTTTTGCAAAGCATGGAGTATGGCTTTCCCCCACAGGAAAGGGTGACCGTGCCCTATCACTAAGCAGACATCACTTGCCCAGGATTTCTAAGGTGGGTTCTGTTTTCCCTTCCTTCCTCTTCTTCAACATAGTAAATTGTTTCAAAATAAAACATACTAGCCTTTTCTGGTTAAAAACATTATGAAGCAAAGCAACTGAAAGGGCTAGTCGCTCAGTCGTGTCTGATACTTTGCAACTCCATGGACTGTAGCCTGAGAGGTTTCTCTGTCCATGGAATTCTCCAGGCAAGAATACTGGAATGGGTTGCCATTTCCTTTTCCTTGGGACCTTTCCAGCCCAGGGATTGAATCTGGGTCTTCTGCATCGCAGGCAGGTTCTCTACTAGCTGAGCCACTGGGGAAGCCCAGGAACATTATATGAATACACAAGTCTGAAAAAGTAGTCAGCAGTGGTCACGGTGGTAGTGATGACGGAAGGTTCCTTCCTCCTTGTTTTTTTTTTTTTAAATAAATCAACAGGGGGCAGCCCTCCGATTCCCTTTCCTTTGGTTGGCCTGAGCTCTGGCAGAAGCCCCTTGCCCCTCTTCTCTGCCCAGATCCATGAGAGGCACGGGCCTTCTTAGAACAAGGCCTCTGTTATCAGCAGAGGCTCTGTGATTGCTCTGAAAGCCAGAACAGGTTTCTGGATGTGCTTGTTAAGTTGCATGAAGCGTGCATGGAACAAGGCCCTGCATGTCAACAGGCACTGCACATTCCTTTTCTCAGGCTGACATACCCCATGGCTTACCCAGCTCTAATCTGCCTTGGTTTATTTGTCCAAGAAGCCAAATAAAACTCTGTCAGAATATAGACTGCGGTGGTGAACACTGTGAATCCTCTTCTGAGTGTGTGTGGTGTGTGTAAGTGTGTGTGGTGTGTGTGTGTGGTGTGTGTAAGTGTATGTGTGTGTGTGGAGTGAGTCATTACTAATTAGGATACCATTTCTTACATATCTTTCTAGCATACAGTCCAACACAAAGCAGAAAGGAAACAGCTAAGCTTTATCTCCAGCTAGCAGCCATCCCAGCCTGGGGCTAAAATGAGTTCATCTCAGGGGTCCATGGTATCCAGATGGCCTGGAGGGCCAGCAGGGTGCTCCCCGTCTGCAGGAGGTACCCAGTTGCCCGCAGGGTACCAGGTTGCCCGCAGGGAAGTTATTCTTCCCAGCGGAAGCATTGTTAGCTAATGCTTCAGTGCTGACATGGAGCTGTGATGCATTTTTCCTCACTCAGAACTCAGATTTACCCAAGCCTCCCACCCCACCTTACAATCATCTCTCCCTTTAGTCCAATCCCTGCTCTAGAGGTAAAAATAGAAAGGAGGGTTTTCCCCAAAACCTGAGAAGAATGTGAGAGTGCAAGGTAGCCCTGGCCCAGAAAGCTAACAGGTGTCTGCGTGTGGGCGGGAGAGTCTGTGTGTTCATCCCACATCGGCAGAGAGGACTCGGAGACGTGGAGCGCAGTTCCATGAAATGGTGGCCTCCGGTGAGGATTCTTCCACAGCAAAAACAAGCAGTCTCTGGCCATGGATGTCAGTGCCCTCTGCTTGAGCTCGGAGGGGCTATGCATGTGGAGGCAGCAGCAGCAGCAGCTCAGGGACTCTGCCTGGCACCAAGGACTTTCTGGGTGTAGGGCTGCAGTGGCAAGTACCCCAGAAAGTCAGAGCAGGGTGAGGGTCAGGGGAATGTGCCACTTGGTAGGTTTGGGACAAGTTATGCATCAGGTATCTCCTGGAAAGCCCAGGAACAGCTTAGGAGCCTCAAAAATGGGGGTTTGTGTGGTCTCTGCTCTCACATAGCAGATAGAGGTAGAGAAACTTATTCACCATCAGTTCATTAATTCTGCATAAATGGAACTAAAGAGAAGTTCTGAGGAGGGAAAAAAATAGACAAAAAACCATGTGGCCGAATAGAGCTTTTGAGAGTCCCTTGGACAGCAATGAGATCAAACCAGTCAATCCTAAAGGAAATCAACTCTGAATATTAATTGGAAGGACTGATGCTGAAATGGAAGCTCCAATACTTTGGTCACCTGATGTGAAGAACTGACTCATTGGAAAAGACCCTGATGCTGGGAAAGATTGAGGGCAGGAGGAAAAGGGGGTGACAGAGGATGAGATGGTTGGATGGCATCACTGACACAATGGACATGAACTTGAGCAAGCTCTTGGAGACAGTGAAGGACAGGGAAGCCTGGCACATTGTAGTCCATGGGGTCACAAAGAGCTGGACACGACCGAGTGACTGAACAACAACAACTGCTTCATTGTAAAGCAAAGAGCAATAAAAATGAGCAAACACACAGATAATATCAAGTCAAGTTGTGAGAAGTAGTAAGAAGACCATTTTAATACAACTGGATAATAGAGAGTGGGGGCCAATGGAAAAGACTACTCTATAGCTAGAGGTCAAGGTCTCCAGAATTAGAAAAATGTTTATGTTGTTGTTAGACACACACGCCTATCTATATTTTTGAAATTTACAGTAAACAATAAAAAAGCTTCTGTTTCCATGTCCAACCATTACAATTAAAAAAATCCTATTATAGGCCAATTTAAGTTACAAGGAATCTTTAAGGGACTGTTCATAGTTTTTTATTGTCCTTAGATTTTATTTTATAAATTGATAGAAAAGAAGTAGATCATAAAGTTTACAAATCTTTGCTGTACATAGCCTTCCTTAAGATGATGTGTTTTATCATCAAATGAGTGAATAAATGAATGAGCAAATGAGGCATGATAGCTTGGTTAAGCAGACAGATTTAAAGCCATCGCTTATTAACTTGATTTTGAAGCTTCTATTTCTGTAAAATGAGAGTAAAAACCATAGCATAGACTTGTGAGGAAAAGACAGTGACTTCAGAGTGTGCAGTACAGAGCTAGGCAAAGAGTTAACAGGCACTCACATTTTTTGATTTAAGGATAAACAGCGAGATGTAATTTTTGTGAATTCTGAGCTAGAAAATTAAATAAAAAGGCTTCCCAGGTAGCACAGTTGCTAAAGAGTCTGCCTGCCAATGAAGGAGATGAAAGAAATGCAGGTTCGATCCTTGGGTCAGGAAGATCCCTTGGAGTAGAAAACATCAACCCACTCCGGCATTCTTGCCTGGAACATTCCCTGGATAGAGAAGCCTGGCGGGCAATAGTGTAAGGGTTGCAAAGAGTTGGACGTGACTGAGCATGCACACACCCTAAAAGACAGATGGTGAAAAAACTACTGAGTCTAGGATTATTGGTAGAAATCCAGCAGATATTCTCAAGAAAAAGATGGAATTAGTGTATTTCTCCTGGATTTATTAATAGAGTTTAAATCTGCTTTTTTCCCAATCTAAAATAATAAAATACGTCTTCTTTCATCCTGGTACCTGTAAAAAGTGACAACCAGACTGCATGAAGAATCAAGGAGATACACACAGTAGGGTTTAAATCCTCTGCACGTGTACAAACAGAGATTTGAGATCTGAATGTACAGTGGACGTTTACTAAGTACTATGATGAACAGCAGGAATGGACCAAGATCCTTAGAGATGGATTTCTGAATTTAATCCTTTTAAGCAATATTCAGAAATATATGGAAACAGCTCTCCTGGACAAGAGAGCTCTCCTGGACCTTCTCTCGGTCAAATGATAAAAATGTCTATTTTACTTCAATACAGATGTCAAATATGTCCCTGCTGTTGTTTTCCTGCTAAGCACAGTAATATTTTCATTGTAGAAAATAATCTATTGTCCTACCGAGTGCCATTAACTCTTTAGAATATTTTATGTTAGTTTTACATGTCTTTGTTTCTCTCGTTTTTTTCTCTCTCTCTGCTGTTTACCTACAAACCTGGAATTATGTAAATAAATATTCTTGGAACAAATGATTTTTAATGGCTTACACTATTTCATTTATTTCATCTATGGATAAACTATTAAGCAACAATTAGGTAATATTGGAGATTTAGGTTATTTTCAGATTTCTACTATTACATATAATGCTACAAAGCTATCTTTATACACATCTTTGACTGCTTTCTTCTTAGAAAAATTACTTGATCAATATGAACATGAGCGTCTATCTTCATGGCTCAAAATATTTTCATCCAGAAAGGTAACAGTTTGAACGTCAACAGAAGGACATGAATGTCTAACCCATTCTACCCTTGCCAGAGATGACAGTATGATTTTAAAAACGCAAAAAATGTCAGTTTCTTAGACCAAAAAATGTATCTTATTGTTTTCTCAAATTTGTCACCACTTTTGCTACTAATAAGGTTAATCTTCTTTTTCTATATATAGTATTTTCTTTTTCTGCAAACTGTCTATTCATGTCCTCTGTCCATTTGAAAAACTGGGTTGTTCGGGATATTCTTATTATCTGACAAACCCTTCTCTATGTTAAGGATATTAAATCCTTTGGAGTAATATTTGTTGCAATTTTTTTAAACTGGGTGGTATTTATCTTTTAAATGTTTACTGTCTTTTTGTTCTAAGGAGTTTCAAATTTGCACATATTAGTCATGAATCATGCCTGCCCTGCCCTTTTCTGTCCAACTCATATCCTCTTCTCAGAGAACTTGCTCCTGTCAAGAGAAATTGGCCTTCCTGGTGGTGCGGTAAAGAATCCGCCTCCAATGCAGGAGATGCGGAGATGCAGGTTTGTTCCCTGGGTAGGGAAGTTCCCTTGTAGAAGGAAATGGCAACCTGCTCTAGTATCCTTGCCTGGAGAATTCCTTGGACTGAGGAGCCTGGCAGGCTACAGCCATGGGGTTGCAAAGAGTTGGACAGGACTTATAAACTAAACACAAAAAAATAAGAGAAGGCAGTGGGTCCTCCCTCCTACTAATCAAGGCCAGCTGGTTCAGGCTGAAACAGCTAGACAGAAAGAAGCAATGGCAATAGGTTGTGTAACAGAACTCAGGTCCAGTGCTCAGATCCCTGGTCCTTTCAGAAGCTAAAGTAGCTTCTCTATCTTAGCCTCAGGAAGGCCCATCCCAATCATAATCCTTGTGGACTGTGGATTAATCCAAGATCCTTTTCTAGTAAACCCTCCTTTTATTTGTGATATTTTAAGTTGGTTTAGTTCCTCACACTCCTAACTATCTTTAATAAAACAACGGTGAAGTAAAGTAATACTTTCCCTTGTGGTTTCTTACATTGCTTTCAAATTTCAAAATCCTTTCCCATCCCAGTATTGGTTGGTCACCTACTTTTTTCTCCTAGATTAAAAAAAATTTTTTTTTTAAACCCCACATAATTCCCTGGTTCCCTAGAGTATATTTTGGTATGTGGTTTGCTGAATAACCCATTTCTTCCCCTACTGGTTTGCTGTGTTCCACAGGATCATAAATGCATGTGAGTGTGTATATGTGTGTGTGTGTGTGTGTGTGTGTATTTCAGAGCTATTCATTCTGTTGCATTAATTCTTATGCCTGTAAAACACTGTTTTATTTATTGTAGATTTATTAAATATTTTGATACTTGAGATACTAAATTCTTCTTCATCTCTTTTAAAAATTGTTTCATGGCAACCCTATCCTAAACTGTTTTGTCACCAGAAGATGTTTTGAGAGGGAGGGGCTGTGGGCTGGCGAGGGTGGGGAGACGTTGGTCAAGGGACAGATTCTAGTTATAAGATGAATAAGTTCTGGGAGTCTACTGTTCAGCATGGTGACTATAGTGAATTATACTGTGTTGCATACTTGAAATTTGCTAAGAGAATAGTTCCTAAGTGCTCCCACTACAAAAATAAGGTTACCGTGAGGTGAAGGATGTGTTAATTAATTGACTATGGTATTTCACAATGAATATATATATGAGGGCTTCCCAGGTGGCACGGTGGTAAAGAATCTGCCTGCCAATGCAGGAGACTCAAGAGACTGGGGCTTGATCCCTGGGTCAGGAAGATCCCCTGGAAGAGGAAATGTGAACCCACGCCAGTACTCTTGCCTGGGAAATCCCATGAACAGAGGAGCCTGGTGGGCTGCAGTCCATGGCGTCGCAAAGAGTCGACACGACTGAGAGACTGAGCACATACATCTATCAAATCAGTCTGTATACTTGAGTATAGACACATTTTATCAAATACACCTCAATAGAGCTGAAAAACCTATTAAAAATATATGTTCTTGTTTTTTATCACATCACTAACTAGACTATCTCAAGCTCTCAACAGCCAGTTATGTTTTCACCAAGTGCGTCTTCACAAAACTAGAAGACACCTGACTTCTGGATGGCCTGATTAATGCCATGAATTCTGCTCATCAGCCCTTCTGTAAATCCAGAAGGTAGCTAAGAGAAATATGGAGAAGGCAATGGCACCCCGGAAAATCCCATGGACGGAGGAGCCTGGTGGGCTGCAGGCCATGGGGTCACTGAGGGTTGGACATGACTGAGCGACTTCACTTTCAGTTTTCACTTTGATGCATTGGAGAAGGAGATGGCAACCCACTCCAGTGTTCTTGTCTGGAGAATCCCAGGGACGGGGGAGGCTGGTGGGCTGCCGTCTATGGGGTTGCACAGAGTCAGACACGACTGAAGTGACTTAGCAGCAGCAGCAGCTAAGAGAAATTTAGCAAACATGCTGTGGGCGGCATGATAATTTGCCTCTGTCTAAAAAAATGAGTGAAGAAAATTGGGTAGTTTGCACAATTATAACAGACTAATATGAAGGGAAAATGTTAGTCACTCAGTCATGTCTGAATCTTTGCAACCCATGGACTGTAGCCCGCCAGGCTCCTCTGTCCATGGGATTCTCCAGACAAGAATACTGGAGTGGGGTGCCATTCCCTTCTCCAGGGGATCTCCTGACCCAGGGATGGAACCCAGGTCTCCTGCACTGCAGGCAGATTTCTTTACTGTCTGAGCCACCAGGGAAGCCTGAACAATTAAAACAAATTAATGTATTTTCTCTCAAATGGCTTTTAAAAATAGACATTAACAGTCTTACAATCTGATTTAGCACAGTATGCTTTCCTTGATATTAAATCTTTTTAATATTTAAACATCTATTTATATTATTTATTTTTATATAACAATATACAATTGGTACTAGTACCTTAGGGAAAAATAACTATTAACATCTCTAATCACCTAATAATACATTCTGTTTTTTAACCATCATTCTAAAAGCACTCTCTCTATATATTAATAATTAGCTTTCTCGATGCAGTATAGGAATACAGAAAAATAAATAGAATAATTTGGGGACTTCACTGATTAATTTTTCATTAGAAAGGAAAATGATGGACTAGGGAAAAAACACCTGCCAGGAATGTCCCAGAACTGCCTCCTTGGCAGTACTTTCCCTACAGCTCCTCACTTGAATCTTTATACATCACAAAAGCAATCAAACAAAAAGGCCGACAAAGATTATCTCACATGCAGAGAATGGGTGGGGAATGCAATGTTATTCCCTTACACATCACAAAAGCAATCAAACAAAAAGGCCGACAAAGATTATCTCACATGCAGAGAATGGGTGGGGAATGCATGTGGTTCCAATGTTATTCCCTTTAGCCAGAGAGACAGACTAAAATATTTTACAATGCAACAACTAAAAAGGTAAAAATGTTAGTGTAAATAATACTTTCCCTGACTTTATATATTTGACACTGTACTTAAATATATTTATTATATTTTAAATGACTGCTGTTAACAAGAAACAAAAAGCAAAGAAAACAAAGTTGAGGGTTGTATAAGTGATTTCTTAATGATTCTACTTTTTATCAATGTACAAGCACTCTAAACAAGACCTCACATTTGTTAGTATAACAAGAGGGAAAAGAAGTGTTTTTCTTAACTAAGATGTTCACCTGCTTCATCACTATATAAACCATTTTGCAGATAATGAAACTGAGGCTCAGAAGTTACTATTCTAAGGTGGTGGAGCCAGGGGACTGAGCAGGATTTGAGCCTAGAGCTCAAGTGCTTTCCAGCCCAAGGAGTTCAGAATCTTTTTGTGTTGGGAACCCCTCTGGTAGTCTGGAAAAGCCAATGTACCTTTTCTCAGAACTGTGTTTTAACATTCTTAAACAAACACATGGAGGTATAAAGCACAAAAATTATAACAAAACAAATTATCAAAATATTTTTAGGAAAAAAATGTGTGATATAGCAATGTATATTTTTTATGATAATACTAAATAAGAAGATATACTACAGGTTCTGATAACTATAGTAATTTTGAAGCAGTGAAGAGCATTAACATTTCAACAACTTTAAGAAATAATAACATCTACAATGACTTAACCATACTATAAAAACATCTGATTACTGTTGAAAATCACAGGTACCACTACTGGTTTGTATCCCACATTCATAATTATTGTATTGTTTTCCTAGACACCTTATTTCCTTCTTCCTTGTCCTATTCAGCAGACTGAATTTTAGCTCAAGTTTAGTGAAAATAAAGGTGTTAATATTTTTTCTCGGTCAAGTTCATGGACACTCTGAATTCTATCTGTAGTTGTTGTCATTTATTCACTAAGTTGTGTTTGATTCTTTGTGACCGCATGGACTGTAGCACACCAGGCTTCCCTGTCCTTCACTCTCTTCGAGTTGCTCAAACTCATGTCCATTGAGTCAATGATGCCATCCAACCATCTCATCCTCTGTCACCCATTTCTCCTCTTGCCCTCAATCTATCCCAGCATCAGGGTCTTTTCCAGTGACTGAACTCTTGGCATCAGATGGCCAAAGTATTGGAGCTTCAAAATTCTGTCTATAGACCCCTCAGGGATTGGTTAAGTACTGAACTGGTGGATTCCATGTATACACTGAGTAGACTCTTACGGTGAAACTGATGACGGTCAGTCAAACAAATGAACAAATGGAAGTTCCCATTAAAACCTGAACAGAGTCAAGAACTACAGGTTGATGGTTTACTTCTTGCAGGGCCAATTTAACCAGCCTCCCCTTGCCAAATAGTGTGCGTTTGTGCGTGTACATGCGTGTCTATGTGTATATGCATATGTGCATGCCTGCCTGTATGTTTGTGTGTGTGTGTTGGAGAGTTGAAAATGGGAAATGTAAATGGCTACACTTTTGAAAGGCACTTTCATTATCCTACCTGGCCATTATCTGATACCTGCTGACTCTCTCCTTCAGAGCATGCAGTAAGGTACCACCAGGAGGGGTCAGCGGGTCTTTAGGACACCTGGAAGAGGAGGAGGAGAAGGAAGAGGCAAGACTCAGCAGAGAGTACCAGCCTTCACGGGGCTGCAGCAACCTCACAGCCGTGGCAGTTGGTTAAGGGGGCAGGAGCCAGCAGACTGGGTGCTGATGACGCAGCAGGGGGCAGGTGTCTTTTTCTATCCACCTGACTTGCCTACCCTGCACCTGCATGTTCTGATGCCTAGGTCAACATTTCAGATGGTTGTGAATGTCAAACAATGTCTGATATTCATCCACACCATCTTCCCAGAGAATAATGTATTCATTTGGATTGTTCTCATCACTGATGGGATATGTTCACTTCATGCATTCAAGTTTAATTAACTTAAGATGTTAGCTAAAAATTTAAATATGCAAAATGCTGCCAGAGTGAAACACTTGGCTTCCTTTTCTTGATGTGATGCATGGTAGAGAATACTCCTGTGGTTGGTTGTGTGCAAGTATGTACATGTGTGTGGGTGCCGGTCACCAGGAAGGACACAGAGCTTCCTTATGATTTCCATTGATTTCCTCCATGTGGTTCTCAGAAACCATGTACCCAGAAGCAAGCCCAAGAACTTGCCTTGAACATGCCTGCCATTTGCAGTTCTTTAAGAGAGGGAAAAATAAGTATTGATGTACCTTCCAGTGGCAAGGAAAGATGATAAACAGACTTAAACCAGAAAAGAATGATTATATTTAAAGACAACAAGGAAGCAAATAATTCAGACCCTCTATAAAGAAAAGAATGGTGCTCCAGTTCAAACTCCTTAGCTCAGCATTTGAGGCCATCCTCAACTGGGACCTGCTGACTGGTCTAGGGAGACCCTGCCCAGTGTGGTCTGGCCTTTTCTGGCTGTTACGGCTTCAGCTCAGCCTATCTGTCCATCCACTCTTCTTCTCTAGTCTCTGTTCCTGGAATATCTTAGGCTGTTTTGTACTTTGGAGACCTTAGCATGCAATTCTCTCTGCCTGGAAGGCTCTTGATCATCTTCCTTATCATCCCCGCCGCCCCCAATGCCATGGTCTAGATAACAGCCTTTAGGTTTACCCAGTCCTCCAGATCAGCCAGCTCCCCTTGGGTTGGGCAGACTGTGCTTGAAACAAGGGCTCTAATCAAGGTGGGCAGGAGAAAGGCTGCTGTACTGGCCAAGTCACATACCCTGATACGGGGCTCTACGTGCCTGGAGAAGGTGATCCCTTTGTGTGAACTAAAAAAAAGGCTCCATCGGTTGCCAAATTCTGTGCCTACAGGTTTGCATATACCTGGAGGGGTTGCCTTTTAATTTGTCCACAGAGGGGATGGCTTTTTCTAACTTGCACAGACACAAAGTATATCCTATCATTGGCCCTGCAAGTCTGCCTGCTTGACATATACATCTGGCTTTCTCATTTGTAGCACCTGTCGGTCTATAGTCAATTATTCGTACACTTAATTAGGTATAATAGTATCAGTCATTCGAACTAGACAGTAAGGTCTGTAAGGGGAGGGGCCGTGACTTTCTGTTGACAGTTCTCTCCCCAGTCCCTAACACTGTGTCTGGCGTAGAGTCGAGGCTAACTGCATACTCATGGAATGAATTTATAAGGAGGCTCATGGAGATGGGCAATGGAAGAAATAAACAGACCCAGGACAGGATGGACGTATCTAGCAATTTACTTCCTCTCACTGAGTAAATGCAGATTCGAAAGACAGCAAGAAGCAGAAGCTGGTAGACCGAGAGACTGATTTCATAACTTCCAACTGAAAGAAGTTTCACTGAAGCATTTCACTCCAGGGCTAGAAAGGAACAAGCTACTTCTAGAAGAAAGCAGAGTCAGGCCACTTGTGCCTCAAGAGACTGCCACGGAAGAAAAGGAGTTTTAAGACAAGACAGCCAGCTGGGAGGAAACCTCAGTGAGACAAATCTAATGATTCATGAGATTCCAGGTAGACCAGGCGTCTTGGAACTTGCAAAACTTGTTCAAACACTAATTCTTGCCCAGCTGGCTGAAGACACTGAAGCAGAAAGCATCTACGTGCCACCCAGTCCGTGCACCGCAGTAAAGCGGGCTGCAAATGAACAGCTGAGGCCAGTGTAGGAACAGTCACAGCCCAGCAGCTCCTGCAGACCTCGGGCAATTGGAAAAGAAAGGTCAGAGCAGGGGAGGGCTGAGGTGCTGATGGTGAACGGGCAGGACAGCAGGAGTGTCTGCAGGCATCCGTGCCCCGATTCCAAATTTAAAAAAACTACTCACTGGGGAAATGGAGAGAAGGGAAAAGATGAAAAATCCATCACTGGTAACAAGTTTTCATTATAGGAAAACAAAAGGATGCTCTACCAGAGGGGTCCCCACCCCTTGTTAGGAATTGGTCGGCACAGGACGTGGTGAGCAGTGGGTGAACTCCCCGTTGCTCTCATTAGTGAGCTCCACCTCCTGTCAGATCAGCGGTGGCCTTAGATTCTCATAGAAGCATGATCCCTCACCCTAAGGTCAAGGTGGAATAGCCTGAGATTGCCATGAAACAGAAATAAACAGAAATAAAGTGCACAATAAACAAAGTCCATTTAAATTGTCTCTAAACTATCCATCCTTCTCCCCTACCTGGGTCTGGGAAAAGTTATCCTCCACAAAACTGGTCCCTGGGGCCAAAAAGGTTGGGGATTACATGTATACTTGGAAATATTTATAGAAAACATCCTACAACAGCCTTCTCGACTAGAATTCTTTATTTACCTAATAGTGTATTTTAAAGGTTTTCATATCTACACATATAGATCTTTTCCTTTGTTAACAGCTGCAACACACGCCATAGAACCATGTATATTGTAATTTACATAACATAGAGTTGGGCACGGAGAAGGCAATGGCACCCCACTCCAGTACTCTTGCCTGGAAAATCCCATGGGCGGAGGAGCCTGGTAGGCTGCAGTCCATGGGGTCGCTAAGAGTCGGACACGACTGAGCGATTTCACTTTCACTTTTCACTTTCATGCATTGGAGAAGGAAATGGCAACCCACTCCAGTGTTCTTGCCTGGAGAATCCCAGGGACGGGGGAGCCTGGTGGGCTACCGTCTATGGGGTCGCACAGAGTCGGACACGACTGAAGCGACTTAGCAGCAGCAGCAGAGTTGGGCATTCAGGTTGGTGTTAATAGTTTAGGTTTTTGTCTGTTTCAAAGTAGCCACGTGTGCTTGGCAGCCTCCAAGGAAGGGGGTAAGAATCTCCACCCGCCCTGGTTTTCATACCTGTGTTTTCCCCTCCCACACAGGACCTGTGTTGCTCTGCGTGACCCAGTGTCTGAGAAAACTGTGGCCTCCCTCTTGGGTTTCTCTCACACGCTCACCCTGTCTCTCTTGGTTCACATGTTCTGGAGGAAGTCAGCAGCTATGGTATGAAGACACTCGGGCAGCCTGTAGGGAGGCGTCCCATGTGGTGAGGAACCAAGGCCTCCAACAACCAGGGGAATGAACTTGGAGAGGCACTCTCCAGCCCAGGTGACCCTGCAGCCCCTGCTGACAGTTTGATGGAACCTCATGAGAAACCCTGAGCCACAACCACACAACTAAACTGCCCTCAATTCCTACACGCCGAAACTAGCGGTATTTGTTTTCTTTTTTTTTAATTTATTTTTTAATATAAATTTATTTATTTTAATTGAGGTATTTGTTTTAACCCGCTGGATTTTGAGGTAATTTGTTATGCAGTAACAGATGGCTGGGCTTCTCAGCTGGCTCAGTGGTAACGAATATCCCTGCAACGCAGGAGACACAGGTTTGACCCCTGGGTCAGGAAGATCCCCGGAGAAGGAAATGGCAACACACTCCAGTATCCTTGCCTGGAGAATCCCATGGATGGAGGAGCCTGGAAGGCTACAGTCCATGGGGTCTCAATGAGGTGGGCATGACTGAGTGACTAACAACAATAGATGACTAATCCACCACAGACAGTAAAGTCCTAGCCGTGGACTGCTTGCAACAAAGGTAAATGCCTTCAAAAGCTTGAAAGATATTGCCAAATTGTCTACCAAAGAGTGGTGGCAATTTATAATAACACCAACAAAGCACAAGAGAGTTGGTTTCTTCACACCTCGACATCTCCAGGTATGATCAAACTTAAAACAATTACTAAATTAATGGGCAGCACATGGCATCTGGTTGCTTTGATCTGTTTCTTGAATTTCAATTTTTTCTCGACACATGCCATGTATCATCAGAAATGAAAGGAAAAAGAGGCACTGCAGAGTTCTAAAAGAGTGCAGAGTTCTAAATGATTTAAAAAATGATAGAGTGAGCTGCCATGCCTCAAGCTCTAAGCCACTAACTTATGATTTAAAGTTTCTATTAAATTATTAATTTTATAAAATAACCACTGAAATTTGAGTCTGGCAGGATAAGTCAACATCTTGTTTTGACTATTTTCTCAAAAATACTCAGAACATTAAATGATTTCAATAAGAGGCATGACTTTGAACTTTAAAGCTATCAGCCCTAAGTCAGAAGTGATATAAATTCAAATATTAATTCCTTTTAATGTTGCTGAACCAGAAGCTTATAAACAAAAATAGAGTGAGTGATTGGGATCAGATGGGAACTAAATGTCTGTATTTTCCAAAACTATGTAAAAGAAACATCATAATTGTCTCAAGACAAATATGAACTCAACTAATTCCTTATTTGGCTTCAATTCCTGGGGAGAACAAATGGTTCTAGAAAAAAAAATTCTTATCTTTTTTAAAAACCTATAAAGAGGACTGGAATTCAGTGATGTTTGAGATTAGTAAAAATAATGTTTCTTACCAGGGAAAAGAGCATCTGAAATCACATAGTTCTCTCACCACCAGCATACTTTGAGTTTTGAGAAAATGTAGACAAATATATATTTAGTTATCTTTTACAATAAATATTATTCTTGATGACATTTCACCAAATTATTAAATACATCTATCTGTTTCTATTGCCAGAAATCATAAAAAAACATTTATAGAAAAAAAAAATCTACTGGTCAACAATACAGTGGATAGGGAAACTCTAGAAAGCCTTCCTAAATATTCAGGTGGCTAAGAGTGGAAAACCAAGACAAACTGGTTGCAGATCAAATGATCTCTTTAAATGTGCAACTCAGAAGGTCCTGAATGGTTATTAAACTAACCAGATGACTCCTCACCTAGTACATGACAAATAAGTGACAATATAATTTAATTATCATTGCTGCTTATCAGGCTACACTGCTCTGAAGAAGCAAAACCAAAGGATGTGGGTAAAACATGGCTTCCTTTCAGGAGAGGTTCTGGGGCCTGCAGAACTCCCCCAATTCTCCTGGCAGGGAAACGCAGGGTAGGTATTAGGGTGCCAAGGTTTTCTCACTGCCCTGCCCTGCCCCAGAGTCATCTCTAATGGGCAGCCTCCTTCCCAGCTGGCCCTGACTCAGGTCAGCTTAGCTCTTCCTGACATGGACCTGGCCTCCTATGACAGGCTCCAGCCTCCCCCCCCCATATACCATCCCCTCTGTCAGCACTCAAGGATGTTCTTCCTGAGGCAAGTGGGGGCTCCCTCCCCAGCAGTGGGCCACTGCCCAATGGGACCTTGCTGTTTCAGGGACCCTCAGCTCTCTTCTTTTGCTCCTGCAGGAAGGCAGATACCATGCTCTCAGTCCTCCATAGTTTGGGTGGGAGAACATTCTAATCATAAACACAGTGTCATCCTTAAAGCATTCCTCCCTGGTCATAGAGAGTTTCAGTTAAGACTATGGAACTGCAACCCTTTCTTCTCTCTCTTGGGAAGTTGCAGGAGCTCTTCAGGAACTCGGGGTCCATTATAGCAGACTTGACTCCTTCTCCCCAAAGCCTGCTGGATCCTTAGGCAAACACACAGAACTATCACGCCTGTCCTGTCATTGCTACATGACCCACAGACATGTACTCTGTAAAGATTTTCTAATGGACTCTCTCTGCATAAGCACTATCTGTTACTATACCACAAACTCCATGACTCTGTCTGGAGAGGAGATAAAAGCTTCTCCTATGTGAAACGATCTTATCCAGTAGCAGCTCAGAATCCTGACCTGCTTTTCAGGTAATCACCTACAACTTTCTGCTGATTAAAAGTTACATGTTTTGTTAAAATACTTCCTTCCTCTGTATTACTATCTATCTGTCATTTATGGTTGTACTGGGCCTTCATTTTTGAGTTTGGGCTTTCTCTAGTTGCAGCTAGTGGGAGCTACTCTTCATTGTGGTGCACACGTCTCTCATTGAAGTGGCTTCTCTTGTTGAGGAGAGTGAGCTTCAGGAGCTGAGGCATGTGGGCTCAATAGCTGCAGTTCCCAGGCTCTAGAGCACAGGCGCAATAGCTGTTGCCCATTGGCTTAGATGCCCCATGGCATGTGGGATCTTCCTAGGACTGGGGATCGAACCCATGTCCCCTGAACTGGTAAGCAAATTCTTAACCACTGGACCATGAGGGAAGTCCCCCTCTGCATCACTATCAATCCAGTACTTTCCCATCGTCTAGTGAACGCTTCTGTGAACTGCGATTGGATTATTTCAGCTACTAGAGCCAGACTTTCTGGGTTTGAATCCAGGTCCGACTTTTACTGGTTACATGATCCCAGGCAAGTTATCTAAGTGCTTAAAATCCTCTTATCTGTAAAGAAGAGCTGTTAAAAGGATCTTCTCCATAGTGTGTTATTACTAAAAAATGAGTGAAGGCATGTCAAGCGTCTAGAACTGGGCCTGGCACACGGTGTTCGCTCTTGGCATTACTATATGAATCACCGTGTCCTGTACACACTTCCGCAGCCCCACATCTGGGGAGATCTGCAGGTGAGATCCTGCAGAAGGGCTGGGGTTCTCACTCCCCCACTTGCCAGCTCTAAGTGGCTGAGCGGATGAGTCTCCCAACATGTTGTGACAATAACATGCTGACGGACTAAGGATGACTGCACGCAGTGTGGAGAAGGAATTTGCCTGAAAGCAAAAATAAGAGCACAGTTCAGGCAATTAATCACCCTCATTCCTTCCCCCCCAGAACATTCAACTTCAGCAAATTCAGCAATTTCTGCAATTAAGAAACTGTAAAAGGATCGCTGGCCATGTGGACATGCCACATCTGACAGTCACCACGTGGAGTGCGGTTACCCTCCTGCTCGGGCTCTGACGGTTCTGACTTAGTAGCTCTGCACACCAGCCTGTGACCCCTCCCTGGCTTCCAGATCATTAAACGGAGACGCACTCCTCGACACATCTTTCTCAAAGAGCTCAACCAAGATCATGCACTTCTCATCTGGCCTGCCAAGTCTGCTCTGCTTATCATACAAAAGAAAGAAGCCAGGCTCCTGTTTTTAAAGTTTTAACTGGAGAATGCCAAGAGCAGTTTAGGCTCTCTGCATCTGCAGCCTCATCAGGGGACCATGATGAGATCTGGAAGTAAATATTTAAGGATCTGATATTTTCTTTCCATCATTTCTGCTAGAGTCTGAGCACAAGATCTTTTTTAAAAAATTATTTATTTATTTTTGCTTATGGTCTTCGTTCCTGCTCACAAGCTTTCCTTAGTTGCGGTGAGTGAGGGCTACCCTTTGTTTAGGCACACAGACTTCTCACTGGGGTGGTTTCTCTTGTTGCAGAGCGTCAGCTCTAGGTGCAAGTGCTCAGTAGCTGTGGTGTAAGGGCTCAGGGTCTCTGTGGCATGTGGAATCTGCCCAGATGAGGGGTCGAACCTATGTTGTCTGCACTGGCAGGTAGATTCTTATCCGTTGTACCACCAGAAGAGTCCTAAGCATAAGACTGACATCCTCACTGTCACCTGATGATATCCAGGCAGGCCACCTGTAAATGTCCCTAGTCCAGGGAGTGAAGTCATGATTCTATCTGCTGGGATGAGAAGAGCTGCCATATGCACAGCAGATCACCAGGTCAAGGCTTATTCCAATGATGATGCAAGCATAATCACTTAGGATGCTGCTGCAAGTTAGTCCTTTAGAGGGCTAGATTTAGGTAAACAAAAACCAAACAAATAAAACTAGTATTTCTGGGATGTTGGGGGTAGGGATCACATACTAGTTGCAACTGGAAAATGAGGAAAGAGGTGTAATCAATATTTCATCTGCCCTGCTTCTTACACAGGTGGGCAGAGTCAACAATAGACAGGAGGACTTTGGGGATCCCCAACACCCCCACCCCAAGGAGGCAGGATGGCACCATGGATATAAATAGAGGTTCAGGAGGGCAAACAACATGGGTTCAAACCAATTCATTCACTCACAACTACTTATAACACGGGCTTCAGTAAATCTCTTAGGTTTTCTGTGCCTCAATTTTCTCATGTGCAAGAGGATTGTTATGAAAATTTAATGACATAATTTATGGAATCACTTAGCATACCTGGTGAATAGTAAGCATACAATGAATGTTAGCTATTATTGTTTTTGGAGCTGGCTTTTGAATAAATGAAGTACTCTTTTTAAAGTTACTTGAAAACTTACAAGTTTACTTTGATACTTCTTTTAAATGGTAAAAAAATGATAAATATTTTGGGGGAAACTGGTATGATGGTATTTACATTGTTTGTGGCAATGCCATTCACAAGTTTACAGATCAAAAAGTCACCATTTCATCTCCAAATTATAGGACTTCCGAACTACAAAACAGAACTTTATAGCAAAATAATTTTTTTCCCAAAGTAGATTGCAAGTTTCTATAACTTATTATACTGAAAACTGCCAGACACAAGGATATACTGTAAGTCTGTCAATTTCTTTTAAAACTGTGGTATATGTTATACCCTAAAAGTTATGTTAAGATGAGAGTTTTGGAACTGGCATTTACTTAAAATATTGTTATTATTATGAAAAGACAACTAAATTGACAATAATATGAGCACTACTTTTGAGTATTTGGGTAAACGCTTTTAAAGAAACAAAAAGATGTGTGCATTATACACTGAATTTCTTTGGCACTTATTGACAATAATGCATTTCTGTTTAATGACTTTCATGAACAGAGCTGTAACTGACCCCCACTCCCATTGCTTGTCAGCCACAGGCAGGGCATTTTTATTTCTGTTTGTATCAGCCAGGAGGTTGTGTTGTAGTAACAAACATCGCCTAAACTCAGTGGCTCATAAACAAAGTTTCTTTCCTACTCATGCTGCATGCCCATCACAGGTCAGCAGGGAAGTTGTTCCATGTCACCAGGTCAGGTCTTCACTCAGGGATGCAGATATAGAGAGATCAGTAGGCAAGAACTTTCCCGGTCACCATGGCAGGCAGAATGAAATATGTAGAATTCTACACTGGCTTTTAAGGTATTCCCTTAAACGTGACACAAGGCTTATCTATTCACATTCCATCAGGAAAAGCAAGTCACATGGTCCCATGGGCAAAGAAGTGCCCAATGGACTCAGAGTGGGTAGATTAAGTGAACACCCTCAGTGACTCTGTGTGACCCCACAGATGGCAGCCCACCAGGCTCCCCCGTCCCTGGGATTCTCCAGGCAAGAACACTGGAGTGGGTTGCCATTTCCTTCTCCAATGCATGAAAGTGAAAAGTGAAAGTGAAGTTCCTCAGTTGTGTCTGACTCTTCGTGACCCCATGAACTGTAGCCCACCAGCCTCCTCCGTCCATGGGATCTCCCAGGCAAGAGTACTGGAGTGGGGTGCCATTGCCTTCTCCAATGTTAAATATACACATTGTTAAAGGGACCTCGGCAGGATCCTTTCACTTTTAAAGGTTAAGCACGCGGCTGTGGCTAATTCAAACATCAGTCATAACATATGTCAGCTCTTTTGTAATGCCACCTTGCTCTACACAGCCATACCCTGGGCTGTGCAGGGGAGGGAATTAATAATTTGTATCCAACAGAAACTAACTTGATTCTGCCTTCTAAGTGGAAACAAAACTTGGATATGAAAGTAGTAAGAAGAAATTAAGATCTGGTTAATTTGTTTCTTGTTAAGTGATAAGTAAGTATTGTTGTTGTTTAACCACTAAGTTGTGTCCAATTCTTTTGCAGTCCCATGGACTGTATGCCAGTAGGCTCCTCTGTCCATGGGATTTCCCAGGCAAGAATACTGGAGTGGGTTGCCATTTCCTTCCCCAGGACATCTTCCTGACCAAGGGACTGAACCAAGGTCTCTTGCATTGGCAGAAGATTCTTTACCACTGAGCAACCAGGGAAGGCCAAGGTAAGTATAGAGAGGAACAAATACATGTCTTACTGTTTTCCCTTTTTGAGGGCAAGTAATTTTTCTTTCACTCACAAAATGTGCCCCATCAGGCTACTCTCCAAGGGCTTTACAGAGTTACCCTATGCTGGGCTCTTTCCTACCTGCCTCCTCTGTCACCCCCTCTTTCTAACAGGGACATGCTGGAGACAGATATGGCCTGAATTTTTTTCATAGGCAGATGAGAAATTAGACCTGGTTATTATTTATTTTAAAACTGGAAAGGATCTCAGATGCCATGACAGGAGTCCTCCAGTTGTCCTCAGACATCTGCCTCCCCTCCTGCTGCCCGGAAGAACAGTGTAGATGACAACAACATGGTCTGACAGCCACCTCACACCTCTCACAGCTAGCTGTGATCACATGACTAGCTGGCTGTCTGGATGCAAGTTGTGTGTTACTTTTAGATCATGCCTTTTAAGGAATGGATGCATCTTTCCCTTGACCCTTTCCTGTCCCTCATTGGCTGATGGTGGGTGGTAGGGTAGCATTTTTAAGCACCAAATGGAAGCTCTGTGTTGAACAGAGGACAGCAACAGGATAGAAGGAATCTGGGTTTCTGAAACTATGAAGCTTCCATGGCAGCCCTGGAGGGCGTAGGCAAGGATTGTATGTAAGAGAAATACTTGTTTATAATACACTGGGAATACAAGCTCCTACAGTTAAAAACCAAGTTTAAAAAAATAAATAAAAATGTCAACTATTTTCATGTCCACTGGTTCAAATCTCTTATTTTCTGATGAAGAAACTAAGCCCAGAGAGACTAAAAGATGTGTCTGTCTATGGTCATACAGCTATCCCCTCTGTAGATCATACATTAAAACGATGGAAAACTACTCATCTCTCAATGGCTACGAAAGTAAAGTTTCTTACAATTTCTCTTTTAATGATTTAATGTCATACTCAGTGGAAGGAACAACAGAACTTAATGCTAAGAACTATATCACTCCAAGTTTCCTAGGATAATCAACATGTCCTATTAATAGAAATTACTTAATTCAATGTAGATTGCCAGGGTTCAAATCTAAAGGGAAATTCTGAAGGTTTTGATTGAGGAAGCAGTCAAACTCTGGGAAGATATTCTTGAAATACATTTCCCAGAATCTACATGGAGACAATCAGTGGGTTGTATTGTATTTGCACTTCTTTCTGAGAAGGAACAGTAAGCCTTCAGATGCGACTGAAATTTGGCCTTGATGGTGTAAGCACCCAGCTTTCAGTACACATATAAGAAACCACAAGCTTAAATAAGTACAACAAAGTTCACCCATTGAACCACACTTGCTTTAAGTTAATTTTTTCATAGGAAAGGAGGGAAAAAAACAGTTCTCAATTCTCTACTTTCTTGACATCCTCATTTGCTGTGTTCATGTGCCATTCAACAGGATTAGACTGTTTGACGTGGTTTGAGCGTCTGATGCTGTAAAGAGTTGTGAAATGGCTGGGAACTGTTTCAAAGAGCAAAAACATCTGACCTTGTTGGTTTAAGCTTTGGGTAGTTTATGGAAAATGAGAATTCTTTCTCTCCTTTGGAATATACTTTGGAAACATTTATTTTAGTTGTCCTTGTGTTTGGATGGCTGATAGCAAGGCCTAACATCAGAACCAAGACCTCAGGGGACCAGCCATCAGAATGCAAGGCCATTTGGTTTGATTTTATCCACCCCTCTTTCTGATCTCCCCCACAGCTGCCCTGAGTCATTTTCACTGTCAGCAGAAATTACAGCTTGTGTCAGTGGGGCTCACTTGTCCACACAAATTGCTGCTTCACTTCACTTCTAGCTTTCAAAATCTCTAGTTTGGAACTCAGAAGTGCTAGAAGGGAACACCTTAATATCAGTGTCACCCTATGCTGGGCTTAAAGTTATGTTTTTAAATCTGATGTCACATATCTGCTTCAGGTGCTCCCTGTTGCCTAGATAGCGTCTGAGCTTTACCATCAAAAGACATTCAAGTCTACCCATCTTGCCTCTCAAGCCCCATCTTCTCCTATTGCTCCTCTTTGCGACAATTATCTTGGACTATTCTCCATATCAAGGACCCATCCTTCTGCACTTTCTGCCTGGGGTAATCTCCTCTGCCCCCACTCCCTCTATTATTTTTTTTTTGCTTGGCCTCTCTCCTAGATTTTCCTACCTCTACAATATCACTGGTTTAACTGTATTCTAATTATTTATGTATCCACAACCCCTGCTAAGTTGTGAGCATTTCAAACAGAGGAATCATATCCTAAGTTGATTTTTTTCCCCCATATCCTAAGTTTACTCTGAACATCTGGTACAGTTCTTAGCACACTAAAGATATTCAATATATGCTTATAGATCAGCAGCTATAAAAGAAAAAAGAAAGGATCCTAAACTGTAGACTCTAAGTCATTAAAATAAAACCTAAATGTATAAAAGAAATTATAATTTATAATAGTGTCTTTTTATCCCATCTTTTAAGTTTAGATAGAAAGAGGCAAAACATTTATGGAGCAGAAAAGCTGCATAAGAGGCAATGGATATCTTTATCCTAGGAATTAGAAGACCCAGATTTGAATTTCAGCTTTGAGCTTTCTGCCTCCTTAAATCTAGGCAGTTTACATTTATAAAATTAAAATCTAAATCCCACCTCACTCCAAAGTAAGTCTCAGGCAGTTGTTCCTCAGGCAAGGAATACTCCTCTGAAGTTTTCTTTTCCTTTTAAAAATCAGTTTAGAATGGAGATGAAAATACCTGCTGTACCTTCCATGTAGTGAGATTCCAATGAGTTGGTGGCCATGAAAGTGTTCTATAACTATAGAATGACATGTAAATGAGAGGTGAGAAATGGAGTATTTCCTGTTGTGTCGCCAGACAATGGTGTCACAGCCATCAGTGATTCCAGCCCTCTAGGGCACTCAGGAAGAAGAATGCCTGCATGGCCTGGTAGCCATCAGGCTGCAGCCACTCCTTATGTTGAGCACTGAAGAACTCAGTGCAAAGTCACAGGATAGTGGTCCCAGATAGCTGAGAGGCATATGAAAGGAATGATTTCAGTGAGCCCGGACTCTTGCCATCTTCCCATATATAGAAAAGCATTAAAATTCCTTAACTTGGGATATCTGGTTTTCTCTAATTCACAAAATATTTTTGATGCTCAGACTACCTGCCTTTTGTTGCAAACTTCTATATAACCTGACTGCTCCCCACACCTCTTTGGAGCAGTTCTCTCAGGGTTACTTGAGATGCTGTCCAGGCTTAAGTCCAAAAAATTTCTGCTGAATAGAACATAACTCTCAACTTTTAGGTTGTGACTATTTTCTAAGTCAACAAGGCATCATTATTACAGAAGTTAAAAAAAAGGAAACAAGTGACTTTTACTCAACAGTCCTCTTCAGAGTGGCCACTGTGGACCAAGAAAGGTAGCAGGTATTAGGGATTCAAGGAAAACACGGAGACTCAGGATGGCTCTGGCAGGTAATCCCCCAGAGGACTGCTCTCAGACAGACTCACTTGGCAACCAGTTCAGTCCCCATGGGTCTGAGGATCATGGGCTGAGGGCAGGTCTGGATACAGCAAAGCAACAGATGCACC
The DNA here is from genome assembly GCA_006408695.1 of Aepyceros melampus. Classification (NCBI taxonomy): domain Eukaryota; kingdom Metazoa; phylum Chordata; class Mammalia; order Artiodactyla; family Bovidae; genus Aepyceros; species Aepyceros melampus. The sequence goes on along the minus strand of SJXQ01007325.1, from coordinate 464,339 downwards.
TCCAAGGCCAAGACAGACTCCAAATACAGAAGAAAAGGCTCAACCATTAACCACCACCAAGCATCCTCCCTTCCCAATGTGACTGGGTATAGCAGAGCTGGTCACTTCTTATGGGAAACAAGGACTGCAACAGAATTTAATTTTGCATCTTTCTTATGTGAAAGAACAAACAGCTGTAAATATCCTGCTAGAACATTTATTTTTAAAGTTGTTTTGGAAGCAGTCATTCTTCCTGTGCATCATCATAAAAAATCAAAGCCTGTAGCTCTTTTATCATTATGTTCAAGATTATGTTCATTTATTTATTCACTCACTCATCCTACCCATATTTATTTAGCTCTGTGACATGGTGGCAGTAAGTCAGGGGCTGGGGAAATAGCCATGAACAAGCAGAGGTGACCTGCAGCAAATATTACACACGTAACTTTAGCTGCCATTGTGATAAGGGAGACAAAGGAGCAGTAGAGGGTTTCAAGCTCCAGTGAAAACTGGCAGTTAGTTACAGTTTGTCAGTGAAAACTGTATGGAGCAAGGAAGGATCTTGGCAGGGGGAGAGAATGCTTTCCTAAGGCAAGGACCTCAGGGCTGATAGAAGGGTAGGTAGAGCTGGTCAAGGGGAAGAGGAAGGACAGAGAGCAGTCAAGGGGGTAGGTGGGGAGTGGAACTGAAGGAATGCAGGCTCCAGGCAGGAAGGACCTGGGCCAGACTATATGGGTGGGGGCAGAGGAGCCCAGAGAGGCAGTGGAGAGGGGCGATCAACCCCTCCTCAGGTCAAAACCTGAGAGCAACACAAAGTCACTGCAGGAAGGGCTTTTAAACAGGGAGTAATATGATCAGATATGCAGTAAAAAGCAAACACAAAAGGCAACTTTAATGCTTCGGACAGTGGTAAGAAGTGCAGAAAATTTGGACAGAGGTGGGAGTGGGGAGCCATCATGGCAGCAGGATCCCTTCATTTGATGGATAAAGACAATGCCTCAAACGTGAAGTCACTTGATCAAGAACACAGAGTGTGATAGTGGAAGAACCTCCTTTTCATGACGCTTGGTTCACGGGGGTTTTCCTTTGTTTTGTTCTATAAGAGCAACCTCCACCCTTTACCTGTGAATCTGGAGTCACCGCTTTCCCACCCTAAGACTCACAACTAAGTAATGACAGAACTGACTGCTTTCTCACCTTTAAACTTCAACTGCTACTAATAACAGCAACAATTGTTTATTAGAAACCTGCCACATACCAGGCAACCTGTTAGGTGCTTTCCATTTTAATCTTTACAACCATAGTGTAAGGTAGGTATGACTTTTTACTGCTCCACCTGAAAAAAAACTAAACTCAAGGCTCAGAAATATTTTTTAAATTGCCAAGGTCACACAGGTAGTTAAGTGAGATGAGGACCCGTGTCTATTTTTCTCGGGCTCCAAACCTTGCCAGGATGCCACATGGGCTCTAGATTTTATCATTATCAAATGCCCAATTCTGGTCTTCTGGGAAAAATCAGAATGGGAAGGAAAAGTTTTCCTGCTATAAATTAAAAAAAAAAAAAACTATATAAAATATTCTGGAAGGTTAACTAAATCAATGCATAAATAAATCAAATATATACAGCCACAAGTAGTAAGAATTGAAAAACTTCAGAAGAAAAATTTTAATCTACCACATCAATGGCACACCATTTAAAAAATGCTCCAACAGCCTGTTTCAGGAGATACTTATTGATCATAATCATACGGGCTGGAACAAGATGAAACAAGGCCTTTCAAATGGGCTGATCTACAATCTCAACTAGAAGAACTGCAACACTGGTTACCGAAAGGGTGGGACAGTGGAGAGAAAAAGAGCATCGCTGATGGGCCTGATTCCAACCACCCAACAGGTAGAAATGGAACCTAAAGTCAGTTTCCTTAATATAAACACTCCAAAAATCAGAAAGGAAGTATAAGAAAACAGAAGAAGAAAAAAAAAAAAGTCTGGCCCTAACAAGAAAGCTATGTACCCAGAAGAAAAATGAAAAACTAGGAAAATCTTAGAAACAATAATCACCCCTCCTGAAATAAGCCTTGCACATCACATGAGACATTTTTGGGAAACAGCTGTTATTGTTTCTCAGGGAAAGAAAAAGAAATATCCCCATAAAGAAACAGGAACAGCAGGATCCACTCATTTATGGCAGAAGCAATAAGGTCATCATTACATAGAGTAAATATTAAAATCAATGCTGCAGAAAATTGAGTTAGTCCATTAGAAACTGACACAAGAGATGTATAGGGAGGGTTGAAAAACAATTAATGTTGAAAAAGAAGGGAAGAAAAGAGGGCAAAAAGAGGGCATTCCATTAGGTGACAATTCATTTCAAAAAATATATAAATAATCAAAACATGCAAAAGGATAAAATGGCCTTGGGGTATCATTTTTTATTCTTAATTAAATTTGCAAGACTTTAAAAATATTCAACACTCATTGCTAGAGAGGCTATTAATTCTGCCCCTTTATCGTGGTATTGAAAGTGGCAGTCTCCACACACTGCTATTGGAAGATACCAGGCCATGTATGTCAAAAACAAGAAAACTATGAATAACAGTCAACTCAGTAATCCTGGAAACGGATGTAAGGAAATAAAGCAACAGAAGAAAATGGCTGTATTTGGGGATATGCTTACAGTGCCATCAAGTACCACTTAATAATGAAAAACAGTAATAGACTAATACCCAACATCAGGATTAAAGCTCAGGAAAATCAATCTAAAATACTTTAGTGTGTCCTTAGTTGCTCAGTCACGTCTGACTCTTTGTGATCCCATGGATTGTAGCCCTCCAGGCTCCTTGTCCGTGAGGATTCTCCAGGCAAGAATAGTGGAGTGGGTTGCCATGGCCTCCTCCAGGGGATCTTCCCAACTCAAGAATTGAACTGGGGTCTCCTGCATTGCAGGCAGATTCTTTACCAACTGAGATACCAGGGAAGCCCAAAGTACTTTTACACATCCATTAAAATTTAACATGATGACTACAGAGAAAAATGGAAAATGATATGATGCTAAGAAAAAACTGGAATGCAAAGTTACATGTGGCTATGACTCCTGCTCTGTAAAAAACTATTACTTGTACCTGAGCAAAGACAGAAAGCATCTGACAAGAATTCACAAAAATATTTTTTTTCTGGAGTTGAGCTGCATAAGCTGCTTGTATATTTTTGAGATTAGTTGTTTGTCAGTTGCTTCATTTGCTATTATTTTCTCCCATTCAGAAGGCTGTCTTTTCACCTTGCTTATAGTTTCCTTTGTTGTGCAGAAGCTTTTAATTTTAATTAGATCCCATTTGTTTATTTTTGCTTTTATTTCCAGTATTCTGGGAGGTGGATCATAGAGGATCCTGCTGTGATTTATGTCAGAGAGTGTTTTGCCTATGTTCTCCTCTAAGAGTTTTATAGTTTCTTGTCTTA